>WBNM01015955.1:0-87670 GCA_013399055.1 Ramphastos sulfuratus | reverse complement strand
CCCCCCAGTATTAATGCTCCTCTTGAATTTTGGTGGCCACACCTACCAGTTGTCTGTGGCAGATAGAATTCAGAGTTCAGATCAGTCAGGGAACCAGTGTATAAACAAATCCCATGCCTCTCCACCCTTCTCTTTTTCTTCTCTACAGACTTGGGGTAGTATCTCAGTTTGCTATCATCCTAGGTAATAGAGAATTGATTACATATTTATCAATTTTATCAACCCAACTCCTGAAGGCCTTACAAGTAATCTCAAAGGTGATTTATCCAGAATTAATATGATCTGAATTATGTTTCTATGATAGTTAATGTAATAGACCATTTACTTCTAGTGCTGCAAATACCAGTGATAAAAAGAGACTGTAACACGAAGAATGGCAGAGAATGTGATTTACTTGGTTCCTGAATAGATAGTCTTGCTTTTGTGTGACTCTAATTGCATCTTTGTATTGTGTAAATAAAATCTCTGTCAAAGTACAGAAAGACAAAGAAATTACTCCTTTCCTGAAGTCAGGGGCAGGTGTGCTTCCTCCAACAGCAGAGTTGGGATTTCACTCAATGTGTGTAAATATGTGCATATCACATGTGTTCATGACTTTTTTTTTTTTTTTTGTTTCTTCAATCTAAGCCCTCCAAGCAATCTGCCCATTGACTCTCATTATCTTTTTCTGGTTTGTATGCTTGTTTATTTTCAGTTGGGGGGTTTTGGTTTTTCATTGAGGTAAGTTACATTTCCTGTATTTTTCAATACTGCTGATACTGTTAGTCCTGTCTCTTTTGTAGTGCCGTTGAATCTATTCAAAATGTGAGAGCAGCACATAAACCCTACTGGAAATGGTTGATGTATGAAGGTATTACTCTTCTCTTTCTTCAAGCAAATGTGATTGATAAATGGATTCACACAGCAATTCAAAAATATTGAGACTAATACCAGTGGATTAAAAGAATGGAACCTACCAGTTATTACTTAAGTAACTGATGAAGCATTGTGAGGCTTCATTCAAGGCCATGTGATGTAGGTTTGGGAGTTACCCGCCCCCCACACTTTGTAAAATGACCCAGACTAAAACTCAGTTGTCTGGAAGTTATGGAATGAAGCTATATTTACAGCTCAGCACAATATACAAGCAGATATATACACTATATACAGTAATATTTACAGAAATATACAAGGTAAAGGTAATACAGAAACACAACACCCCCCCCAGAAATCAGAGACACCAGGAGGGGCTCCCAACCACCCTTCCATCTTCTCCCCATTCCTACACCTTACCCCAAGGTTTGCCTTACGCGTAAGGAGAATTTTGAGGATCAGCTGGAGGGGATTAGAAGGAAAGTGGTTAATGAAATTAATCAGCAGAGAGGAGAAGTTCAGAAGCTGCTAGACAGCCCCAGACGCTGTGCCCGACAGACACCGACTGTCCTATCTAATGTTTATGTTCTTAGTCCTAAACATCTCAGCAAGCCTATGAGTGAAGTAGACATCACCATTGTTTCCTTTTCACAGCCTATAATTTTCTCTATTAAACTATTCCAATTAGCTCAAACCAGCACACCATGTCTTCAGCTGATCTGAAAAGGACTCCTGATGCTGACAGACATCATGCCAAAAAGTAGCACTTTGATATCTTTGAGGGTGTTGTTTTCTATGTCAGAAATATGGGCATAAGATTTATTATAATAACCTTTCTCTAGTTTAGAACAAACCTGACAGCACTGAAAAATAACACCTGTGGCAGGAAACATTGTAGCTAGTGGTAGCTAGTGCATGGGAATGGAAACAAATATGCATACTATGAATGCAGTGTAGTTTGGTTTGTTAATAAAGGCAACCAAATATTAACACACTTAATTAAACAATCAATACATATGCAATCCCTCTTTTTTTTTTTCCCTCCTAGATACATCATTTTTACAAGACTTGAGCACCAAATCGCACCTACTGAAGAAGGCTTGTCCAAGTCCCTCCACAGAGCATGAATCTAAGATAACTAACATCAATGAAGCAGCCAAAATAGAAAAGTTTTTGGAAATGCACATGACAAATATTCTATTTCCAGTGCCTCCTATCAAAACAGCAACAACTGACTCTAAAGGTTCAGCATATTTACTCCCTGTTCACTTGGTGAAGGAAATAGACAAAATTGAAATGAAAGCTCTTGTCAGGTTGGTCCTGTCTAATTTTCCATGTAATTATGAGGATGACAGGTCCCTCTACAGACTGTCATCTAGGTTTGTCTCTGCCATGGTCATCTTTTTGGCTTTAGTCTACTCAATTGCAAACAGTTTCTTCCTTTGAAAAATGAAGACACTAGTGGTGGCTGTCACTCATGCCTTGAAGTCCATTGAAGAACTAATGAGAACATTTTCAGATGAAATAATTTCAGTGAAGGTAGATCAATTAGTGTAAATGTCTTCATTTAGAGAGAGATTTTGTTAGAAACTGCCTTAAATCTCTACATTCACTTTTAGCTGAAAGAAAAACAAACAAACTGGTCTGATTTGAGAAGTTCAGATTTTTGTCTTAGTCTAATTTTGACAGAACACTATTTCCTGGATATTGTCAGATATTTTTGTTTTCTTTCCAATGCAGGGTGGTGGCAGGCTTAGAGACCTCAAGACTGTAAGGCAGCAGTGTTGTCATCTTCATGTTAGACCTAGGATTTTGAGAATCAATATGTAGCAACTATACAAAATGTAATTTGTGAATGATAACTACACAGTACCATTATCAGTGTCCTTTTGGAAAGCATTATTGCTTATGACCTAGTTTTTCTTCATATAATTTATTTTACAGTGCCTTTTATGCAGACCTTGTGAAAGAGGACAAAACTTTGCTCTCTCTTGGCAGTATGTTGGCAGTCCTAGATAAAATACTTAAAAAGGAGGTAATAAACTGCTTTAATCTTGGGGAGTGAGGAGAGAGTTGGATTCCTCTGATTTCTGCTTCTACTTTACTGACATCCAGCTGTTAGTTACTGTGTAATTCACTAGTCTCAGCTAGGATGTGAGTAGCTGCAAAAGTGAGTATGCAAGATGAGAAAAAAACTAGTGAGGGATAGTTAGTTGTTAACCCTAAGACATCTTTTTAACAATCTTTGGACAAGACGTTGTCCTGATTTTCTGCAGTTAAAATGAGAACCTTCTCATCACTCTCAAGACAAAGGTGAGCCAGGTTTTTACTCCTTCAGTCAGGAGCAGCAGAAGTTGGCATATCAGACATCATTGAGCAGCAATAAGATACATGAACAGGAAATGTTAAAAAAAATCCTGTTTGCTGCAAAATTTTACCTTTTGTCCTTAGGGCAGTTTACTTCTGCATTACCATTCATTGTGAGATGGCATGCTATGTGCAGCTGCACCCACTTACCATTATTTGTGCAGAAGTTTACTTAATTTTGATACACAAACACACACTGCCCTCCTCTGCCCCACTCCCTGCTTTAGTGGAGCTATATGCTACAATTCCAGTTCAGCATTTTGACTCTTGCAGGGTCAGGAATAAAAAAGCAGCAGGCTTAGAGGGTGCATGTGTGTATTTACATATAAAAGCTTGAGAAGCAAAGAGGAAAATCTGCAAACAAATGAAAAATACTACTTCATAATAAATAGTTTTCTCCTTCTGCATGAAAAGCTGTCTTTAAAGTACCAGGCTGGTGAGGAAGAATAACTACCAGAATGACCTTTTTCTCCTATGCCAGTTTCTTGCTGTTGGAAATCACATGTGTAGATCTCAGATACAATTTTGTAATGTTTTATGCTGTACAAACTTCTAGGACAACCTATAAATAAATCAGGAAAAAAAAAAAAAAGGTAGCTGGAAAAAAGAAACAAAACCTTTCATGAGTTGCAGATGCTAAGCTGAGCCTTTTTTTTTGTTCATGAATACAAAGAGGAGTGAGGAAGGGGAGTGTATGTTATCTTTATGGTTAGCTTTCATGTTGAGTTCAAAGCACTACACAACAGAATACTGAAGTGCTGACTGAGTAATACTGTCATCGTATCTTCCAGAAAGGAATAGCTAGCTTAGGCTAAAATAAAGAGTCAAAATAATAATTCAGGGACAACTTCCTTTTTCATAGGATGCATTTCTCTGGTGCAGTTTGCCTACTGGCACACTGAATGTATCCAATCTGCAGACAAACAAGAGAACCAGTGAATATGACCTTCTGCAAAAACTATTTGTGCAGTTGCCTTTCAGCACACAACCACACTTTAGATACAAGAGAACAGCTCTTGGCATAATAAAACAGGACCTTTCCGTAGAAAATAAAGAACAGTTCCATAACCCTATGATACTAGAACATTAAGATCCCTTCCATACAGCTGTAGTTTTGTGTGAACAATACATGAAAACAAGTGAAAATGCAATTGTTACAAATAAGAAATAACATTATCTTGAAAAATATATTTTGCAGGTATGCAATGGGATTGCAGAATCACCCACAGCTGCTGTTGCTGTTGCACTAAGACATTCTGTTAATTTTGGATTTCAAAGGTGAATTTGTACCTCTTGCATTTGGGGCCCTTTGACAAAATATTAAAAGTGTGTGAAATATGACAAATTGCCTTTGAAAATTCAGTTTTGAAACAAAATGCATTTCCATACACATAGCATTTTCAGTATGTAATGCAGACAATATTGTATATGCCAGCAAAATCCTTTTGCCTTACCAAAGGCAAAACATTTGTAAGGATGACTGCCGTGCTAGCCTACATTTTCTTTGTCCAACTGCAATTGTTTTTGGCCAGAGGATATTTTCTTTGTTTTCAGCTGGTCTGGGATTTGATGGGAGAAAAGGAGTTGCCTTGAGCTGTCAAAAATGTGTTTTCTTTATGCTTCCAATGGACCAGATTCAGAAACACTCTAAGTTCTTTTTATTTATCTAATCTACATGGAAACTCTTTAAGCAAGTTGCACTAACTGGGAAAAAAAAATTACTCGTATGTATATTTTTCTTTCTTTTCTGCAGAGTGCTTTGTATATTTGTTGGAGACATGCAAATCATACCAAACACAGAAGATGGGTAAGATTTCTGTTTACTTCAGAGAGGCAAATCCCAGAGGCTTGATAAATGTTCATAAGTGTCCATATGTATGCTGAAATCTACGTGAAGGAATCAGTCCTGAGATGGTGTTCACTGTTTAGCTTTGAGACAAAATGCAAAATATCCCCAAATCTATTTCAAAAGACAAATCACTATCTTCTAGTGCCACTTTATGAGTTTAGTGGTAGGTTTAAAGTATGATCCTTCTATATTAATTGAAATTTAGGTTATTGAAAATAGAATATTGAAAATGTAATAAAGAAAACAATTATGAGTTATAGGGTAGCCTCTTATCATTTAAGGGACTACATACTGCTGATCCTGAGTTCCTTATTGAAAGTCATCTTTACTTACCTGTAACTTTTTTTGCCACTTCCCTTTTTTTCCTTACAAGTAAATTGCTCTTAGTCTTTAATGCTCTTTTTAAAAATACCTTAAAAAGGATTTAAGTGGTGTTTACATTGTGGCATGTAGTGAAAATAGTTATTTGCTCTTGTGTTATGAACTAGTACTTAGAGAAAGATGTAAGAAAAGGACATTTTATCTCATTTGAAGTTGTTGGTTAAATACTCAGATGTGGGTTTTTTGTTTTTTTACAGAAAAATACTAATTATACATATTTGTGAGAAAGAACAGGCTGGAAAGAGCAGCTCCAAACACTATATTTCTCTAATCTGGAAAGAGGTAAGGTTCACTTTCTGGAAAAAACTTTTAACAGAAACAATACATTTATAAATTCATAAAATGTCATTGAGAATTACCCCCTCATTGCAGTTTTGACCATTGAAAATACTTCCTTTTCTTGCCCTTGCCCAGGGTACTACTCCTTTAGAGTGCAGAGGTTTTTAGAGTGTATTACAATGCATAGGTATGAGGAAACCTTCAGTAGCTATTGTTCATCTTCAAGAAGTCAGAGTTATAATATGAAGACACTAAGGGAAAGATGAGTAATCTGCATTTTTAATATAATAATTGCTGTAAAAATAGCTCAATATTCTGTTGCTCAGGTCAATCAAAAGCTTTTTGAGAGTTGCTTTACTGTTTTGTTTTGTATCTGGGGCTTTACATTCTTGCAAAAGACTTTCTTATTATTGTTAAAGGGTGCTGAAGGAAATGACTTCTTTTCTGCGATACTTGGATTCATTCTCCCTGTAGCATATAGTTACCAGCCTAACTTGACAGTAATAGCTGTTGGACCAAAGAGGAGCCTTGGAATAAATGGGATTTCTCTACTTTTTGCTTTACTACAAGGATTAGCTGAATCTCGAATTTTTGCAGTGATTGAGGTAAGTGGTGCTAAGCTGTGGTACTTGAAAGTGCCTAGGCAGAACTCAAACCAATCAGCAGCATGCTTAGTATGAACTGCTTCAGGCTGTCCAGTAGAAAACAGTGGCTGTATCTATACTGTCTTTGGTACCCCTGAATTCATGATGTAAATAGCCCAAGTTTCTTTCTTTCCTGAGAAGACAAGAAGACATAGATACATACTGAGCTGTAGGCAGCCTGCATGACTGAGAAGCCGAGGCATGAATACAAGCCCATTGTTATGTCTACAGACAGTATATGTTCTGGTAGTTTGCCACAGTTTAAGGATTAATTTCCCTTTCCACCTGGGATTCACAGCTCAGAGCTGTCGTCTGGAAAGAGACACTTGCTGTCTGTTAATTATATGGCCTCTTTCCATCACATGTGATTGAAGGCAGCCCACTGTTGTATTTGTAACAAAACACTAAATTTTCTCTCCCCCACTTAATCACACACAGCTTTCTTCCTGCAGAAAATAAAATAGCACATATCCTTTAAGGGAACTGAATTGCTGTAATATGTAACTGAAGACCAATCTACTCAAGCTTTGTGTTTCTGGTAAAGAACATGGGAAAGGAAATAAAGAGTATGTGGATCTTTCCCCTAGTCCAGTGTTTCCATACACTACCACATTAACGATTTCTGAATTTAGGAAGTTGGTGGCTGTATCCAGACAAGTGTGTGATAAGTGTCAGTGAGCATATCTTCCATGAGTTTGTTTGTCTAATCTTTAAAGAACTCACCTTATGCTCTTGGCCTCTGCAGCATCCTGTGGCTGTGAGTAACACAATTTCTCAGTGTTCTGTGAAACAGGAACTTTTGATTGTTTTTATGCTTTTTAGCTCTTCTTTAATGACAAACAACAAATAATTGTTCACATGTCCAATTTTATTCTGCAAAGTATCCAGTTAAAGCCATACTATTAAGCTGACAAATAAGTAGGTTTTGACATACTTTATGCTGTCACCTTCTCAAACATTATTTGCTTTACTGATATATAAATCATCCAAGATAAAATAATTTGTACATGATATACAGTATACAGAAATAGTGTATTTGCACATTACTAATTAGGAGTATAAAATTGAAAGATTTATTGATATTCTTAAAGGTAAACTGAGAAATAAAAAGGAATTTAGTAATGCATCTTAAACAACAAAAAAATCACTGATACTTTTATATTGGTACTCTGCAGGTAGCTCCATAACAGGATTATGTGATGTGTGGGGATTTTCTAATGCATGTGTGGCTTTTTAGAATAATTGAAAAAAATACTTCAATCTCTTAAAACAGAGGTACAGTCTTCCAAATGATGAAAATCTTCATATCAACACTTCAGAATATAATTTCTATGAGCAAATGGTATTGATTTAGGCTGTCAGGAGTGGGGAAAAAAAAAAAAAAGTCACTTGTGGATGAAGCAAAATATATCACTGTTTTCTGCCACAAAATATATCACTATTTTCTACCAATAGAGAGTAGAAGATGCATGAAGTAAGCAAGCTCCCCATCCCTCCTAACATTTCCTACCGCTAACCCAGCATTATTTCTTTTCAACCACAAATGGAAAATAGAAATTCTTTCTCAATTTAGAAGAAACAAGTTTTACAGGAGATAAAACTTAAGTTACCTTTTTCAGAAAAATCCTTCCCCATTTTGAAAACGTAAACTTGCTCATTTTTGGTACTAATACCAGCAACTTAATTACAAAAGCTTGTTTAATTATACTTCATATAATATTGAAATAAAATTTGGTTCCTAGTAGTATTTTTTTTTTCTTCTTAAATAGGACACAGAGATAAATTTAATGGAAAGTGTGGCCAAAATATTAGTTGGTGCTTCTACACCTCACTTTGGAGTTTATGTACCTCCTACCCAAGAGAAAGTAAATAAAATAAAAATATTAAGAGACCAGTTTCAGAAGGAATGGAAAATGCTTCAATGCTCAGGTGAGTGGTCTATCTTTAGTTCTTATTAATGTATGCAAGTTTCTGAAAAGATGATAAAATATAGCTGGACCCTCTCTAAGTCAGTGGGATATTAGTCAGTGAGTACAGATTGAACTAATGTGAAAAGGATGAAACTCTGAATGCTTTTAATTCTGCCACTGGAGCCAGAAAGCACAAATTTCACAGCAAAACAGCTGTACCTGTGGGTATTTTGAATAAGTGTTACTCCAAATATTAAGTGCTTGAAGAATGGTTGATAAGATGTGCAGTGGCTCTGATTGCTAATGTGTTTTCTGAATGTAGTGTGAAGTCAGGTGATATTTTTTATGCATTTAACTTGTGCATGAGTCACTCAACAGTGATTATCATATTTAAAATACATTCACATATAGCTGTGGCTTGCGTATTGCGTTTGTATAGCAATCAAGTTAGGCAGGTCTATGTGGTTTCAAGAACACCTGTAAAGAAGCATTTCTTTACTGAATGACTTGATTTTCAACAGAGAAGGCAATGATAAAGGTAGGCATCTCTGGAAGAAATGGCCAAGAGCAGTGGCCTGGTTCCAATCAAAATTTAAGGGGTTCCAATCAAAATTTGGGGTTGGGAACAGTGCTAACTGTTTTTCCTTGTTGCTCTTCTTTTCAGTGAAGGATGGGATTTCAAGACATTGACTTCACTTCAGAATCATTTTACACAGCAGAAGAAAAAGAGAATGTGTTGCTGTTCATGTTGCCTTTTAAGTCATCGCGAAAAGAGGTGGTGAATCCCCTAAATAGAATAAATCACCATTTACAATTGTTTCTCGTTTTGAAAATACTTAAATTTTCTATTTTCAACTAGAGAATTGTGCTTCCTATTCTTGTATTTGCATTAATTATGCCTGAAACTTGAAAACAATTCCTGTATTTCATTACTGCAAACTGGGGCCTGTGGCATGGTAAAGTCAGGCATATGCAGTTGACTACATCAATGTTAAAGAAGCCCAAAAGTCAGGTATAAGATCAATCGTAATAGTCAAAACATTTTGATACTCAGTGTAATACCAGAGTGCTTGTACTGCTGCCACCACCACCACTTCTTTTTGGATTTTAAGCTTAACAGATTTTTCAGATTAATGAAATATTGTTTCACAATCTGATTTAAAGTATTCACCTGATGTGGTCTGTTCTTTTAATTTTTCTAATGAGTAACTGTCAGTTGCAAGGAGAAATGAAAGCAGCTGAACAGCAATACTGTATGCATTTCCTACATCACACCTGTGATTTAATTTCCTGAACTATACAGGGCATGAGAGAGGAAAAAACAAACTAAACAAACAAACAGTTGCATATGTAAAATTACAAATAATGACTAAAGTGGATTTAACTCTGCCCTCATTTCAAATGTAAATGGTCTATATAACAAATAAAAAACCCTAAAGCCCAGAGACTTGGTAGTAGCCAAAGGCTAAAATCATGTGAATTCTCTTGAATATCCCAAGACAGTGCCCTTAAGGGTGTGCCTTGTTTTGCAGCATTCCAGGTATCATTTTGGCTCATTTTCAAGAGCACGTTTGTGTGGTTGTGACTACAGTACTGTGGCCTTTTTGATTTCAAGCACTTTATGCTTATAGTGGTGTTGCTACTGGATCAACTTGACATGATTTGAATATTCAATCTGTCTTCATAGGTCTCTTTATAACTGTTCGCTGTGATTCCCATACCTGTTTTTAGTTATTACTGGATGGGAAACTATATCCAGTCCTTGAATATTTTGAAATTAAAATGTATTTCAAAAGAAAATAAAAGCACTGTCAAATATTTTAACAAAGTTGCTTGAGAGTCTAAAGATACTTAATTTCTTTAAAATTTGAACTTAAAAAAGAAGTATTTACTTTCAGTAAAGTCATACTTCAGCATAAAAACTTTCCAGAACAGGAAATAAGAAATTGTTCATCTTTCCCCCCACTCTTTTCCCTGGGGAAAAAGAAAAAAAAACTTTTTTTCCAATTCATCATTTTTAATGAAAACTTTTTTTCCTAAGAATTCTCTGCGCATTGTGCTCATTTGTTCAAACATATTTCTGCACCAAGTGTTTCGAATAGTAGTGATGTGTTTTGAAATACGTTTTTCTAAGATCTTGATCAAAACTATTGAAAGAAAATGCATACTCGTTAAGATTAGTTTGCAGTTACTGTCACTAGCACGTTATTTGTTATAAAGGGAGTGACAGCGTTAAAAGTAAGTATCGCGGAGATGGTTTAAAAATCGTTAATTGTCTAAACCGAAGTTTATGTAGCGGCGTTTAAACGCGGCGGGGCCGAGGCGTTTCCAGAGCGGAGCTCCGAGAGCCCGCAGGCTGGAGTGCCTCCTGCCCACCTCTGGGCCCGTGGCAGTCTACAGGCCACGGCCAACGGCCGCCCTGCCTGGGCGCCTGTCCAGCGAGGGCGGGCCACAGGGCCGCGCGGCCGCGATGCCGTGATGCTCGGGGCGGCCCCGCCGCCGTCTCTCTCGCGCCGCAGCCTGTCGCTCTGGAGTGACGTCGGCGGCGCGGTGCGCGGCGGGCGGTGCTGAGAGGCGGAGGTGTCTGTGCCGCTCGGTGCCCGCCGGTCCCGGGGGAGCCACCCCAGGTACGGCAGAGTCGGTGGGGAGCGCCGGGGCGGGCACCGCGGGGTCCTCCTGGGCGGGAGAAGGGTAGAGGAGGCTGGGGTTGGCGGGACAGCCCCCGCGAGTGCGGGGAATGGTGCTGATGCCGCCAGCGTGCCGTGGCGGGGGCGAGGGGCAGGCTAGCAGGCGGCAGGCTAGCAGGCGTTATAAGCGGTGGAAGTGGTGGGCCCAGATTGATCCTTAGTGTAAGCCCACGCCGCCAGGAAAGGTGTTCGCACCCCCGGCATCTTTTCGATGGGTACTTAAGAACCTCACCGGAGATGTCCTGTCGTGGAAGCAAGCCCTGCGATGTCTGGCACCATCAGCATCCACATCTTGTCGTGGCTTCTGCTGCGGGCATTGCGCAGGTAGAAGGGAAGTGGCAGATGTCTCCTGAGGAAAACTGGAGTGGTAAAGCTTTTGGATGTGTTTCCACATGATTCCTGTATTAGATCAGGACAGTCTTTTCTGTTCTATTTCAGTCTGCCAGCAAAATCATGTGTCTGGAATCAAGCTTGCACCACTATCACTTTGCTTGTGATCAAAGTTGTGTTATTTTTATAGCTCATGTCCTAAATTTATGCTAGGTCAGTCATATTCTCTCTCATTTTGGACTGCCTCAGTTGAAGCATACTCATTAACTTCTCATACATATGTAATGAGTGTTTCTTCCTTTTCCTGATATTTTTCAGGTCTTCTCATGAAACCAGAGACCCAGACTCTAACTGCTGTAACCTGACAAGCTTAATTTGAAATGGAGAGTATCACACAGTTGTTCAATGATTTGTGTGAAGCTCACTTGACAGGTTTGCCATGGAAGGTCCACCTAGGCAGACAGAAGATCAGCAAGAGAATGGCTAAGCAGAATCTGAAAAGGGTTGCTTATAATGCCCTTTTCATAAACCTTTTTCAAGATGAGGCTTGTAAGCTGCAATCAAACATTTCCAGGCTTCCAGTGAAAAACAAAATTTTGATGCTGTCTTTCAACTTGAGAGTTGGTGGCCTAGGTGCACAAGCAGATAGACTGGAGAACCTGGTGGAGGAACTGGAAACAGCTGAATGCTTACCATTTACTGAAGTTAATTCTGTCTTGGATCTCTTAGTACAGCTTGCAGGAACAGGTCCTCCTCAGCTTGTACCACAAAAAAAGGACTATTTTTTGAACAACAAATATGTTGGGAGAAATGTCAAATATCAGGGTTATGATTATTACGATGTAAGCGTATTTGAAGCTGATATACAATCTCTGATAACAAACGAAGAATGCCAGTTCAATGACACAATTCAAAAGACACTGCAGATAATGGAGGCTGCACCTGGCACTGGACTCCCTGCCATAGGGTTGTTCTCACAGAGCTATCCTGCTGGTGACAAGTTTGAGAAAGAAACACGAGTCTCACTCTTTGGTGCTCTTGTCCATAGCCGTACATATGATATGGACATCAAGTTGGATTTACCACCAGTGCCTGACAATGCAGATTTGTCTGGACTTGCCATTAAAGTATGGTATAATTTGTTTTGGACTTAAGAGTGTATGCATGCTTTCAATATGGTGCTTGGAAGCTATAGTTTAAAATGTAGATAATCTTTTAATTTGTAACAGAGACTTTCAGTGTTGGAATTTCAGATGGAGCAGGGATCCATTTCTTTGCTGAAAATCAAATAAGCTTTTTGGATACAGAGCCATATAATAACAAAAACCTTGGTCTTGTTCTGTGTGTAAAACTGCATCACGAGGCCAAAGACTTAATGAAGCTAAGCCATCAGCTGTATCTGTGCATTCCCCATCCTAGCAATTTTCTCTTGCATTTTTGACTGCTTTGTATATTGAACTTCTTTGCGTTATTGCTTGCTTGTTACTGTTTGGACTGACTGCATAAGTGTTCTTGTCTGAATGTATGCATTTTGCTCTTCAGATGTCACTACCTAACTGTATTTTCTTCTTGGTGTGTTGTACCTAAAGATGTTTTTTCTGGTTATTATATTTCATTGAACCTCCTGCTTCCTGCTGTCCTTGCACTGTTTCTGTGTGTACAATTTCTCCTGTCTCCTTTTGCTGTCTGTTCTGTTTATTTTTCTCGTATAGGTATTAGCTAAACTTAGGGGTATTTTTCTTCTGTTTTCTACAGTGTGTAGATAGGGGTTTTATACTTCTGTACTTCTAACCTACATGTTGTTCCCTCTACTTAACGTGTGGGTAACTATGGGAGTTCTCTTAACTCAGGGTCTTAACTGACACTTGAAGGCAGACACGTTAAAAAAGAACCCCCCCTGTGCCTTCCAGTGTGCACATATGGATGTAAGTTGCAGCGAAGGGAAGGCAGAACCTTTTTGAGTAAGCGCTGTATGCTTTCCATCAGACTGGAAAATCTGCAGTTTCTTGAAGAACATACTGCTTTTACTGTGGGTACAATTGTCATTTTTTAATAACATTCAGTACTCTTCTGGACATAAAACTGGCACAAAATTGTTTTGGTTGGAAAAGACCTTTGAGATTGAGTCTGAGCATTATCTGACTACCAAGTCTGGTGCTTAACCATGTGTCTTAGCATCACATATACAGTGTTTGGACCCTTGCAGATTTCTTGCATGTGAATGACAAACTAGATTAATCATAGTTAACCAAATGTTTACAAATCTGAAAAACTAGGGTCTGGATCATTTGCTCAAAACAAATACTAAGCATTATGGTTTTATTAGTGTTACATATTATTGAATATCTAGACCTCGGATTCTTAATTTGTAGAACTATATGCTTACCAGAGGAGTAAGTTTCAGCTCCAGCACAAACAAACTTAGTAATTATTTTAAAGGCAATTGCTGGTTTATGTACAGGCATTAATACCTGTAGAAACTTAGCAAAGGAATAGCAAATGAAAAAAACTGCTTACAGGAAAAACTTAAAAGTAGATCTACAGACTGAGTCATGTAGAGTCACTTGTTCATTAATGATAACACATCTTTATTAGCATGTTTCTTCAGTAAAATGTTTTCATGTATAACTTTGAATTCTCTCTGACAGGTTCCTCAAAGTATAGACCAGTCAGAAGATGAGGGATTCCAGTCTGCATCCAATCTGACTCCTGATTCTCAGTCAGAGCCAAGCATAACTCCAGACATAGACCTGTGGGATGCAGTGCTTACATATGGACCCAGCAAACGAAGATGTTGGGAAAGAATCGGATAGTATGTGTCTGATATTATTGTCAAACTTACTGTGTGTCGTATGCAAATGTATGAAGGTGCATTTCATCTTAGTTCTAAATTATCTTGGCATAAATAGTGAAATGTGTGTATTTAATTCTCAGACTTTGGTGTATTGCATTAATAACTGAGAAAAGAATAAAGGTCGTACACCTTCAACAAGCTATTTCTTATATTGCAGCTTTTTTATAGGAAGAGGTAAAACAATCATCTTTGTCAAAAACCCTGAAGAGGCTATGGGAACACTTGCTGTTTGTATAAAATGCAGCATTTTTCTAACTAATCTGACGTGCACTATGCAATTTATTTCAGTCTCAGGTGATTTTGTGTTTTGAGTTTCAAGTGAGAACATAGAAGTTGTAGAGCACTAGAATAATTAAACCGATGTCTCACGGTATTGTATTCTTTGTCCCTGTCTGTAATTAAAATAGAAATTATTATAATAGATTTCTTGTTGATATAGTTAGACTTGTGGTTCTTTCAGCTGCTGATTGGAAGATGCATCTGCTGAGAGAGGGCTTTTTATAGTCCTGTTAAAACTCCCTAGCGTCCCTAAAAAGAAAAAGGCAGGTATGGCAGATACCTTCTTATATTCCTGATGGACAGTGACATACCTGATTCTTGGGGAAACTTGCTTCATATGTTTTCTGTCATTTTAATCAACAGTTCAGTGCTGTCTGCAGCAGTGTCATCCAGTGTTCTTTTCAAGTCAGCCTGAGAAGCTCAGAAACTCAGAAGTTACCTGATCTGATTTTCAAAGCCACTGTAGCGCACTCTAGCTTTGTTCTTAGTACAAGGCAGATTTTCTTTCTGCCGTTTGAACTGTAAGGATCTTAAATACAGGCTATATGTCTGACAGCTTTCATGCAATATGTGCTACTAGAATTTAGAATTTTTGAAAGAATTGGAAGGAGAAATTGTTCTGGAGGGGATAATAATCCTCACTTGGAAGAGCTTGAATGTCTTAGTACAAGTCATTATAGCATTTTGAGCATACTGCACTTTAAAATACTTGAATATCAGTATTGCGTGAACTCCGGAAATGTGATTTTTTTTCCCTAATTTACCTAGTTTTTCCAGTGTGAACACTGCATCAGAGAAGGCCATGAAAGAAGCCAGCAATTCTCTGTCAAGTTTTCTGTCTCTGAACTGGTGTTCAAATTATCTACCTGTTTCTTCATTGTACTGAGTTTGGGCAACAGTTTCATTGGTTGCACATTCCCTTGCAAATGCACTATATTCCTAGTAGCTTCTTCTGTCATTGATACTCGCTGTGTAAAATTCTGAAATGCTTTTTTATTTTTCATTTCCTTCTTTTCACATAATTATTTTGTAATGTGTTTACTCTGACACAGCCCACCTGGTAAGAAAGAGGAACCGTACCTTACTGAAGCTGGGAGAGAAGCTTTTGACAAATTTTACAGGCTTAGAGAAGGAGAATTGCAGCTGGTTAGTAGCACTGTACTTCAGCTTCCACAGCTTGTGCTGATGAAAGAACCTGAACTGGTGAAGGACGTCTTGAATGTCCTCATTGGTGTGGTATCCACTACATTTTCACTCAGTCAGGTATGGAGGATTTTTTAACCATGCTTCCTAGTCACATCTTTTTTCCTTTGTAGAGGTTTCATTTCTAATACATTTATTTCTTGCAGTTGTGGATACTGTCAAAAAGTTGAGTGTGACCTGATGGCTAAAAGGCAGTATATTGATTATATAATAACATTATATAATGTTTTATAATATATATATAACATACTAATAATAACATTATTGCAATCAACTGAGAGTATTTGTAGTCTTCTAAGTTAAAACAGGTTTACGAATGCTTGACCATAGATGTGTAAATAGTTTTGGAAATTGGATTTTCTTTAACTGATTAGAGAAGTCTTACTCTGTGTATTTGAAATTACCATTCTAACTTCTGAAATTTTGCTACAATTGATTATGTTTATCATGTTAGCTAGACAGTCTCAGTCACTAGAGTATCTAAACTGAAAATTTGTCTGTTGTTTTTGTGTAAAATGTCTGCTATTTTAAATTGGAATACAGCTATGAAATACTTGAGTCTCTCCTTTTTTTGCTCTCCATATCCTTTTAGGCTGCTCAGACATTTGTGATAAAGGAGGGGGTGTATGTATCTGGGACTTCACCAGAGACAATGCACAACCTGCTATTGGAAGTTGCAGCATATGGAACCTATTACATACGACTAAGTCGTTTTTCTCTTCAGCCAGTTATAGATTCTTCATACAGCAAAGGACTTGTATTTCAGGTAAAAAAAATTGTGTTAAATCATCTAGGTTAGGGCAAATTATCCTAGTTAGAGAAGGCCACTTTGGTTTTGTGTAAAGCTGGAAATTCTGCATTCTGCAAACCTGCAAAGCATTTTAAGGCTAATACTTATGCCAGGTTGGCAACGGACAGAGCCACTGTGTTTAATGTGTGCTTGGGATCTGCTTGCACTGAAATGGATGGTAGAGGGTTTTACTTACCTGAAGGGTGATTTATTTTGTCACGTTGTTCTCTGGAGGACTAAAGGAATATAATATTTAGGTGTTTTTAAAGTACTTTTTATTAATACATCAAGATATATGAAATTAAACCACAAGAACTTTCTTAATAGAGTATGCATATGTTATTATATTTTTTTTAAATTACTTTTTTTCTGTTCTGAATTAAAAGCATATTTTCCCTCTCTTCTGTGTATTATGCTCAACTGTATGTACACTGTGTAATATCAGATGATATTAATGTCTTTCTAATACATAGAATTATGTTAGGATTGGTTATGAAAATTTATTTCTTCTGAGTATTTTATTTACAGCAGTGTTAATAGGAATGGAGTAAGAGGGTCTCTGTCCTTGTCTTGTTAGAAATGGTTCTAGACAATTCTCACCAGTATCTCATTTAGGCATGAAAATAAGGCAGTAGGTTTCCCTGGGTTCATACTATAGCTGTTATAGAAGGAGTAGCTCTTTAAAGGTAAATTTAAAGAACTAAAATGCTTTATTGTACAGTACATGATACAGGCTTATTGCATTGGATATGTAAAGAGTATAGAGAAGTCTATATGTCTGACATTCAGATGGTGCAGATTGCAAATTACATGGAGTCCATTGCATGGACTTTGACTTTCCCCTTACTTTGGTATACAAGTGCCTCTTACCTGCACATGCAAGCTAGTTTAGTAAAAGGTTTGTTTCCATGCTGATTCAATTGACGTGAAACCTAGATAGACTCTTAACATGAAGACTTTACATATTTTCTGTTGATACTAGGCATTCACAAGTGGACTGAGAAAGTATCTTCAGTATTACCGAGCCTGTGTTTTGTCAACACCTCCTACTTTAAGCCTTCTAACAATCAGCTTTCTCTTCAGAAAACTAGGTCGTCAGCTGAGGTAAGAGAATAATATTAAATATTTAAGCTTTTCATAGAAGAAAAAAATGCAGTCTGTTTCTTAATATACACTGAAAGAGACAATATTACATAGGCACTTACATAGTCTTTCAGTATTTTTCCTCTATTTTAATAGAAAGTTTTCTTGAAGTCCAGAAGATTCTCAAGGAAAGCATGTAAGGTGTTTGTATTCAGTTTCTTTGTTATCTCTGTTATCATTCAGTAGAGTTAGGTCTTTGTGTGATAGTCAGTGAAGTTCATCACTAATCTGACAGCTGCTGGTTGAAAATGTAACGTGTTTTAATACTGTTTTTTAGGTATTTAGCTGAACTTTGTGGCATAGGAACAACAACGCTGGGGATCAGTGGTGGAGCTGGTGCTTCATTTCCTACGGTGATAATTTGATCTTTTTATGTTTGTTTTGCATCACAATGTTAATATTCTTCAAAATTAGGTAAAAGTTTACATAAAAGATTTAGTTTTGGTCTTTCTGCTACCAAAGATAGGACTTTGGACCTTCAATTAGAATGCCATGATTCTTTCTCCAGGCATTCTAAAATTTGTAATTTTGTCCTGTGTTTTCAGTTCCTGAAGTAAAGAAAGGATTCAGAATAAACCTCTAGAGCACATTTCATTTCATTCTAAAGGAGATGCTTGTAGCAAGTCAAATGAATTCATAACATACCTGTTTCCTTCCACTGGTTGTAAAGTGAGCTTGAGGTAACTAGCTCAGACAAAGTGATTTTAACTGTAGATAGCTAGAGGAAGGGAACCTTCTGTGTGTACTGAGTAAAGCTATGTATTTATTATTCTTTTCTTAGTTGAAGTTGTGTTGAAGTTTACTGCTTAATACTAGAACGTTTTAAAATTTATTTTTTAGGGTGTTAAATTGCTTTCATACCTGTACAAAGAGGCTCTCAACAACTGTAGCAATGAGCATTATCCAGTTCTTCTGTCTTTGTTGAAGACGAGCTGTGAGCCATACACAAGGTGCGTCCATACCATTCTCTGCATAACTGTATTTAAGAGTAGTTCTGAGTTGGTAATCTGGTGAGTAACTGAAGCAGGGGGGCTGGACTAGATGATCTTTTGAGGTCCCTTCCAGCCCCTGACATTCTATGATTCTGTGATTCTAAAGAGGCACTACATTTTTAAAAATAGCTATTAATAGGAATATTAGGGATATTTACAGGGATTATAGCTGTAGTCCATCATCAGTTTACTTAGGAGATTTAACAATACTAGAAAGCAAAAACCATTCTTCTCATTCTTCTTTTTTTTTTCCCTTTTAGATAAATGATTCTTCAGAAAAATTAAATTTCAGATTTACCCAAAGACTTACTGAAATATCTTCACAACCCTTCCCCTGCAATTTATAGAAGGTAGTCAGGTTTCTGAAATTCCATGGGCAGGATGCCACGGCATCACAAGGAGCCCTAAAAATATGAAAGTATGCAGATTTCTATCAAAACATCAATCATATACGAGGGCTGCCTTGGAAGGGGCCTGCATTATCTGCAGAAAGTGTCATTCCACTCATTAATCTGAAAGGAATTAAATAATAGGATAATAATAATAATAATAATAAACTTGTTATTCAAGTTTAAGTCATAGGAACATCAGATTTAACTTAACTTTTTACACAGAACCATAAAATTGAACAGTGGTTCCTGTGCTAAACACTTTGTATGTCTTGCACTGACCCAGGATTTAGAAACAGCATTATTACTGCAACTATTAAGAGAAGAAAAGATTAGCTTCAAGGAGCTCTGAGCTTTTTTATCTCTTGCTTTAGATATATTTTTTTTAATTTAGTTTCATCAAAAATTTTATTTCATAAATAGGAAAAATGAAAAAGCATGATAGCAAAATAGTAATTCTCTTTATTGTGCATAAAAATGTCTTTAGGTCTGAGAAAAAAGTGCTTGGTATTACATCTTTGGCTTTGACCTTTCAGTTTCTCCCTGCTATAGTTACCTCTCATGAATCATTCCCGTGTATTTCTCCCTGTGTTTTTGATGTGCTGCAAAGATTTGTATAATTTTTTAACGTTTTTAGTAAATTAATTTACAGAAATAAAAAGATTGATTTAATTAAGGTGATGTTATTTTCTTCTTTGCTAATTATCACTGAAACGTTCCATACAAACATGGCTTCAAAATCTTTAAATGTCAGTGTGACAGTACTTAATTGTTGGGTTTTTTACAGCCTCTATCTTGTGTGTTTTGATCTTTTAAAGAATATAGTTATTGTCTGGTTGTAATAAAAATGAGAAGACAAGGGGAGTGGTTTTCAATATTGTGCAATTTTTTTTTTTTTTTTTTTTTTAGATTTATCTATGATTGGGTATACAGTGGTGTGTTCAGAGATGTTTATGGAGAATTTATGATCCAAGTGAATGAAGATTATCTTTGTTTCAGAGGTACAGTATATATATATATATGGAGCCTTTGTAATTGACATAATTGTACTGTTAATTAAACAACTTAAAATGTATACTTTGATCTTTTTGTTTGATACATAGATAAACATTACTGGACTCATGGTTATGTTTTGATTTCAAAAGAAGTAGAAGATTGTGTCCCTGTATTTCTTAAACATATTGCTAATGATGTATACATATGCGGGAAAACCATAAACTTACTGAAACTGTGCTGTCCTAGGGTAAGTTTTTGTTTGGTTCCTTCCTATTACATTGAGAAAATCATGTCTGTTCAGAGCAAGTTTTTAGCAAGTTCACTCCTTTCTTGAAAACTGGTATTGTATTAAGGTAGGATGTTTCATGAAAAGCAATTACTTGCTCTCAGATACTTGCGAGCTGATTATCCCCTCTGCTTGCTAACACTTTACTACAGAAATACAATTTTTCAACTTGTCAGATTTATCATATCCAATGCACATGCTGTTTTTCTTTTTTTCCTTTGTATTGAAATCAGAAATGTTTTAGACTTCCAAGCAAGTGCCTTCCATTTTGCACACAACTCTCACTAGTGTGTTTGGTTTAAAGATGCCTTACTTACCAAGTCTTGACTCAGTTCTGCAGAGATCTTGTATTGGAGCTCTATCACTACATTTCCAAGAAGAACTTAAAAAGTTCTATTTATTAATATTTTGCAGAATGAGTCTTGTCCTTGATAAGAGGAACATGTCAAACTACTTTCTGTCTTTCCTCTTCTTTATCTGTGTCTAACAATGAAACACCCCTTGATTTCTCTAGGGTCTGCAGGAACTCTTTCCCAAGTAACTAATATTGTCTTAAGCTCGGAGCTGCCTAGTCTTGACACAGCTGAGCAGCTCTGTTTCAGATATGTGATATTAAGTGAGGTGACCTCCTGCTAGTTCTCCTGAATACTCTGACCAGCATTCTCAAACCATGACTCAGATGTGCCAGTAGTACCAATCTTTTACCAAACAGTGTCAGCCATTATTTCCAGTACATGTGACAGTTTTATCAGTCCTTAACACAGTATCTGAATAGATAGAATATTCTCTCAGTATGTGTGGCACACAGGTTCAACCATTTTCCATCTGTCTGAGTGTGCCAGTAACATTTTACCCTTTCCCATGATAATGCCCCGAACAGCTGGCCCATCCCTTTTGTTTAGGCTAACACAGTTCCCAGGAACACAGCATTGGGCATCCTATCTTCTGGCTTTTACCAGAATGCTCTGACTGGAAAATCCAGTGTGAGCATCCTTGTGTATTATTTTTATTTTGTTAAAGCTCACTTAACTTCTTCTCTGAACTGAGAAGAGCTAAAATTCGGGCAGGTTGAGGTGGAACAGAAAGACCTAAGATACTTAGAGAATAAGTACTCTGTGATGTACACTGACCATATATTTGAGAGTTCTGTCTTGTGTAGACCTCTCTCCAGTGGGTCTGTGTTAGTTACGTTTCAGGCAGTTTCTGTAAGTGGGGATCTGGAGGGACTGTAAGTGAACAAAACCTGATTTTTGATAGTAGACATGCAGTCAGTGCCGAGTTACTTAGGCTCAGTTAATTTGGATACTCACAAAAGCAAAATTTTAGGACTTTAGAACATGACTAGTATAAACATAGGTATTAGATTTTACATTACTTTCCAATACAGGAAGAAAGAGGGACTCTTGAGAATTTGGTCTGTGGTCCAAATTCTGGAACATTATCTTTCTGTTTCCTTTGAATGGTGGAAATACTACATCTGAGGATACTGAGAATGTTAGATCCTGTGTGGTGGCTTGTTTCAGTAACTTGAAGTGTTGCAAAGATGAAAAAGTACATAATGTGAGTTCATAATGCAACATTTTGCAGTTTAAAAACTGTCATTAAATTTCTCCTTTTTTCAGCACTATATATGTTGGTCTGATATACCTGTTCCCCGGATCTCAGTCATTTTTTCACTTGAGGAGCTCAAGGAAATAGAGAGAGATTGTGCAGTGTATGTAGGTCGAATGGAGAGAATTGCCCGATACAGTTCCATAAGCAAGGAGGAAAAGGTAAATGGATAGAAGAATAAAGACTATGTTCTTGGGATGTTTTATTTTAAATACTCATTTTTTAATTACTATTGTAATTTTGAAAGGAATTGTATTCACAATCAGGTTGTTTTCATTGGTCAACTGCTGTTCGAATTGTTATCACAGTGAACAAACTTACTTCATATAACTTCTGAAAGCATAGGTGGTGTGTTGGCATTTGGCATACGTTACATGAGTTTTGGACTTCCATCTTAGTTGATTGACGCATCAGATTTGCCTTCCTATTGAAGAGTACTGAAAAGATTGTTGCCCAGGTTGTGGAGTGTCCTTCTCTACAGATCTTTAAAACCCATCTGGACGTGTTCCTATGTGACCCACCCTAAGTGGTCCTGCTTTGCTTGAGAGTTGGACTCAATCTCTGGAAGTCCTTTCCCTAGTATTCTATGATTCTAATTGTGACAAATTGTGACAAATTGTGACAAATGTGACAAACTAATTAGTAAACAGATTTTTTTACACTTTCTATAGCTAATTGGGGTTTTTTCCAGAATTTTTGTTACAGATGCCATCAATTTAGTGCATGTGTCAGATGGAGTTTGTTTTAAGGTCTGGAGTATTAACTGTCAGTGTTAGTTTATGGAAATTTCACTGCTTCATTTACAATTCTGTACTGCAATCATGTACTAATAACCAGCCTAAAGTGTCTTTTGCAACAATGTATTTTCAAGTCTAAACCAGCAGAAAAAAAATCCCACCTGTGTATTTGTTTGTGCTTTTTTTTTTTTTTTTTTTTTTTAGGATTTACGCATGGAAATAGCCAAACAAGAATTAATTGTTCATGCTCGAGAAACTGCTAGCAAAGTACTAAAAGCCATTAATGGTGAGTTGCAGTGGTGGTCTCTGTGTTTTCTAGGGGCTGGTTAATGTAAACTGACAATATCTTTGTTGTAATACAGATCGACAAGTATCAGAACGGATGGCTTTGGATGCAAAGAAACGGGAACAGTTTCAGAAGCTGAAAGAGCAATTTGCAAAAGACCAGGAGGTATTTCTCAGTATGTTTCTAAAGGCAAACTGTATTTCTTAGGCAAATAATTGAAAGGATGTCTTGATTTATTGCTCTGAGTTGAATTAATAGCTCCTGGGGTACGGCTAAGAACTTCTTGCAGATGTGTACATTACAGCTGATGCTGAGAGCGGCTTTTAACAGTGTGAAATATTTGTGCAGCGTCGCCTTGCAATAAAGCAGGAGGAGATTGATGATGATTTCAGCTATGCCCGAGAGCTCAGAGAGAGAGAAAAAAGACTGAAAGCTTTAGAAGAAGAACTGGAAAAAAAGGCAAGGTAAATGTATCTGAGTAGGCTCACAAAGCTTAGATACTCCAAAACCATCATAAAGACCTAAGGAAAGATTATTGTATATTAAAATTTATGGTACTAACAGCTCCTAAACATTGCTTTAGAAAAGTGGATATAAGGGTTTTTTCAAGATAGGAAGGATATACCCTCCAGTATCTGAAGGATGCCTACAGGAAGGCTGGGGAGGGACTATTTACAAGGTCTTGTAATGACAGGATGAGGGGCAATGGGTTTAAACTGGCAGAGGGAAGATTTAGACTGGATGTTAGGAGGAAGTTCTTTGCAGTGAGGGTGGTGAGGCGCTGGCACAGGTTGCCCAGAGAGATTGTGGCTGCTCCCTCCCTGGAGGTGTTCAAGGCCAGGTAGGATGAGGCCTTGAGTGACCTGTACTAGTGGGAGGTGTCCCTGCCTATGGCAGGGGGTTGGAACTAGATGATCCTTGAGGTCCCTTCCAACCTTGCTATTCTATGATTCTATGATTTTGTGATTTAGGAATGATTAATGGGGACCCACTGATTTGCACCAACCCTAGTCTGTTTGTTATGGTCAAAAAAATTAACTGTCTTAAAGTTAAAATCTGAGCCCACAGCAAAAATGGTCACTTGTGTGTCAAAGCAGAAGTAAAGAGCAGAGAAGTTAAACTGCTTTGTTGTGCATCTAGTTGCATTTCACTCCGTTCTATCTAAAAATAAATGAATGACCTACGAAGAAGAGTTACTGAAATACTCAGTCCTGTTTTCTCCAACTATTTGCTCTCTGTAATTGAAGTCTCTAACTTCTAAAAAAAATTACTTCTCACTTCTGAAGTGCTAGAAGGTCTTGTTCTTTGGAAGGGAAGAAGAAAATCAGTACGCAAAAATCTGTTACTTATGTTTATTTTTTGCCTTCATGTAGGCAGGAATTAATCGACCATTACAGCAAACTTACTGACGATGCAGCCCGTAGGGAGCAAAGAGCATTATGGAAAATCCAGCGACACAAATTGGAAACAGCTCGTCTTAAATTTCTGTTAGAAGATCAAAAACGCATTGAGGTATCTTCTGAACAAGAATGAAGAAATGAAATGTAGGAATTTGGTAACTGCTACTTAAAAACTTTGGATTTTCTCATTTTTACTTACAGGAAATGCTTGAAAAACTTCCAGATGGGAATTATAGGAGAAAATTAGATATTATTCCTTATAAAGAGTGTCAGTTTGCTTTAGATGAAAAACCTGTTATGAAAGATCCACATTCACAGGTGAGTTTATTTTCTTATATAAACTCCAGGTTGCTGTACCAAATTTCCCTCAATGGAGTTAATTTCATTTCAGTAAACACAGAGTTCACTATACTTGCAGGGTGAGTAGTTCTCACATTATTTGTAGTACATCTGAAAATTTGGAACATTTAAAATCTTACTTGTAATAAAGTGGCACCCTCGTAAGTAGCTTGATTATGTGAATACAGTGTAATAATCATTTATTTTTCAGATGTCTTCTGTGAAACCTCTGCATTCTTATGAGACAGAAGATGGAAAGGAATCTGAGTCTGAAGTGCAACATGCTGCTTCTGCTGACAAAGCACTGTCCATGCCCAAGACAACAAATAATAATGCTGATCAGCATTTTCAGCCTAAAGCAGCAGGATCTGAAAGCAGCCTCCAAAGTTCTGAGAAAGCATGCAGTCCTCTGTACAGTGCTGATTCCTTGCCTGAGTCTAGTATTAATATAGAAGATTTCCTAGCAAAACCACAAGATGAGCAACCTGTTGCTATTAGTGCACAAGGATCGTTGCTAGATGAAGCATTCCAAAACATTAACTCAGATCTTTCTGAGACTTCTCAAGTAAGTGAAAATCAGCTTATCTTGAGAGGAGCACTGGAAGGAGAAGACAATGCACCATTGCATCAGCAAAACGAGTATGATTTTAATACAGTTCTCAGACCATCTGCAGCTTGGCAGGAACATATTAGAGTTGGAGATAATGTATTTGATAGGGAGTGCAGAAGACCTCAGTGGAATATTCATGGACACGCATCTGATGCCAGCATTAGAGTGGGAGAATATGTACCTCACGTGGATACTTACCAGCCACGCTCAAGTCCGTATGGGCATTCTTCAGACTCCCATATAGAAATCAGCAGCTATGTTTCTGAAGTTGAATCTAGCCGGCCCCGGTGGAATATTCATGGGCATATTTCTGAAGGCCATATTAAAATTGGGGAATACACTTCAGAGGTACAGCCTTCAAGGCCTAGGTGGAACATTCATGGGCATGCTTCACAAGCCAACATTAAGATTGGAGAGTATGTGTCAAATGTAGCTTCTACAAGGCCTCGATGGAACATCCATGGTCATGCATCTGATGCCAATATCAAGATTGGTGAAAATGTGTCAGAGGTGGTCTCAGCTAGACCTCGTTGGAACATCCACGGACATGCTTCACAGTCACACATCAAACTTGGAGAACTGGTTTCAGATACAGAGCCTTTGAAATCTCGTTGGAGCCCGTTTGGTCATGCATCCCAATCAAGCATCCAAATAGGAGAGTGGGCCCCATCTGCAGAGAATGATCCAATACCTCATCGTAAAACCATTTCAGGTCCTTCATCTGACTCCACAGTTCAGACACTTCTGTACAGTGAAGAGTTGTCTCCTGCTGAAGGGAGCAGAAGGGAAGCAAAAACCTCACAAATTGAGGAAGAGTCTTTACCACAGACAGAATCACCTGAGAGTGTTCCAGTCTTTACTGATGACAAAAAAGAAAATACAATGGAAGAGAAACAAGAAGGTAAAATAAATTTATTCAGTCAGCATTTGTTTAGGGCTAATGACAGTAACTGTAAATGTTTGTGTTCAAAATGATTACTTAATATTTAATCCTTGCATAACTTTTTGGATGCTGTTAGAGTGCAGAGGAAAGAATTTAAACTTGGTCTTGTCTCCTATGTACAAGAAAGAAAGCATGAAAAGAATTCTAGTCTTAAACTTTGAGAAACTGGACCTTGTGTGATTGTGAGTGGAGAACACACATAAAACTGTCTGTGTTGGGCTATGGGGAAGGGCTGTCACTGGAGTGGTTGTTTCTGTGATACTCTGTAGAGATACTGTGAACAAATTCAGGAACAGATCTGAAGTATGAACTAAGTGTTATAAGCAGGTATAAGTAAATGCTGTCTTTAACTTATTTGTAATTTTACAGTAATTCCAAATGTGGTCAACAAGGAGCCTTCTCCAGATTCCTCACAAAACTTACAGGTAAGAAACAAAGTAGTTGTTGAGAAGGCTTCTTTTTCCTTTAAAGGATCAAATATAGTGGTAGTTAAGCTAGTTTCTGTCCTAATCAATATTGTTTTTACATGCCAGGTGACTAAGCTCTCATTTTTTAGTTAGAGTAGCCAATTACCTGTAAGAACACAAAGCGTGAGTAAACGAAGACAGCTTCTCCCATAAAATTTGTCCAATTTTTTTTGTTTCAGGCAGAAGAATCTGAAAAAACAGTTCCAGTGGATACTACACCTCAAGAAAGTTTGTTTTCTAAAGCTAATGCTCCCAAGGTTAAGGAGGAGGAAGGGGGAGAGGAAGATGCATGGAAGAAAGAGCAAGCTTATTTGAAAGCCTTATCGGATCAGTACTGTATTGAAAAGTATCAAGATAGTTATGATTTAATGTGTGAGTAGAACTGTTAGAACTACTGATCAATAGATGTAGTAAACTTGAGCAAGAAGGCTGAGTGCCAGGAAAAAACACCTGCAAATACCAATACTATGAACTGCAGTAGCAAAACAAGTTACTTGTAGGCATAAAGATGAGACACATTTTGACACCTTATGATTTTCTGACCTAGAGGGGTTTCGTAGCATTTGATATAATAGGTTATCAAATTGCTTACATATAGTAACTTACAGTGTTTTGTTTTGTTTTTTTCCCTTAATTTAGCAGAACTCCCAGTTTCCCATCTCTTGCATCATGTGATACCCAGATCTTACACTTTTCCTGTGGATCCTATGGTACAATCAGCAACAGATGAAACGGCTGTACAGCTGAGTGAGCTCTTGTCTCTGCCAGTGCTGATGAAGCGCTCCATTACTGCTCCACTTGTATCTCAGTGAGTGTTTGGTAGGAATTTGATAATTGAACAATTAAGGTGGTCTGTATTAGATAGTATTCTTGTGTCTTTTTTGACACAAGAATTGCACATAGATCTCTTCGCTTTTATTCTCTCCTTGTTTCCAGAAGTGGTTCGGTGGAATGGTCCATTACTAACAAAACTGGTCAGATTTACATTAAAAATAGTAACACAGGCTTATATTTTCATGTGCAAATTAAAATTTTGAAGGCCCTTTTGAAGTTGCTTTTGAACTTAAGGATTACGCAGCAGTGGTTTTGACACCATTGGTTTCCTTGTTCCTTTTAAAAGAGGATTTTATTTATAATGTTTGTCCTAGTTTTTATTTAGCAGGTCAACAATAAGGATGAAAAAAGGAAAACATTTTGATTATGGAAAAGCTCGTGCATATCAATCAGGATATATTTTATGTGTCTGTGGGAACTTGAGCTTCAAGGCCATCTATAAGTTTAATAGAAGCTGTTCTTACTATTGAAATATGTAGGGGAACCACATCCATGTTGGAACATTTTATTAATATATCTAATGGCATTTTAAAGAAATGTTTTCATTGGCTTCTTTCATGAAAACAGATGTGTCAAAATGCTTCCTGTTATGGAATATACTGTCTTGTAAGCTTAAGATTTCTGTTTACTGACTCTGAGTATGCTATACTGAAAGTTTAGCAAATATAGGAAGAAATAATTATCCTTAGTTTTAAACATCCAGAAGGATCTGTGTACAGATTGAGGTATTTAGCAAAGCAAAGTAAATGAGCCCAAGTTGCTGGCAAAATTAGCCTATTGTCGATATGCAAGTTAAATTATTTAAAGCTGGCTTACTGCACACTGTAGTACAGACCTGCCCTCAATATCTAGTGTCAGAGCTTTATCAATTAGGGTATTCTTCTCTGGGATTTAATAGGCTTTTTTTAATGTATGTGTAGGTGACACATATAAACCAAAGGCTACTGATAAACTGTTGCTCCTGGCCCAGCAGCATGTTCTAAAGATTACTGATTATATGCAGCCAGTCTTAAAAAAATACTTCCCCAGTACTATTCAAAACCCAGTTATCTGAAGTGGTAGGTTTTAATTCTGGTGTATTCTGGATGGAGATTTTTTTGTCTTTTTTTAATGTGAATATCATCCTGGTTTAGATATCTGAGTTAAGTACTGCAGGATTAATCTGATGTAGCCACAGCTGAGTGTTAACAGTAAGGAATGAAGTCCATGTAAGAATAATACCTTTTCTGTGTTTTGATTCTTAGTGTTTCTCTTGTGAACAAAGCAATAGTTGATTACTACTTTGTGGAACTGAATGTAGAGAAGCATTTTGAAGCACTGAGACACTTTTTGTTAATGGAAGATGGGGAGTTTGCTCAGTCACTCAGTGACCTGTTGTTTGAGAAGGTATTTGCTTTATTGTCTTAAACTTTGTGTTTGGATTGTTTGCTTTAGCTTGACATCTCTGGATTGATTTGCATGAGAATGAGGGAGTGGGGTGCATTAGAGTCCTGTCTTGTGCTATTTTCTTTTTTATTTGGTGCGGTTTTGAGAAGTCTCGTAGCAGGAAACTGTTAACATTGTAAGGACCGAGGCAGAAGTCTTTGCTTGGAAGAAATGCCTAAGGAAGCCCCAAGGAAAAGAGTAGTATTTTCTACTGCTAATCCCAGCAATAGAGTACAATGATTTGGCACATTGAGGATATTGATTTCAGACTTTGATAGATAAGCAGTCGTGGAAAGGTATTTCACTCTTTCCTGTGAAGGCTGCTGCACTACTTCCGTTCTCTCACACCTGCCAGCAGCAAGGCTGGAAGAGCCTGTTGCCATTTGGTAGAATCCAGTGTGTTGCACAATGCCTCCTCTTATTTCAAATATCCTATGGAGGGGAGGTCATCTGAAGGAGTGCTGAGCCTTCTGAGGAGACAATAGTTTCACAATTTACCCCAGTGTTTGTGGGGAAGAGGGCAAGGTAGGAGGGATAGCCTGGGTTAACATAGGTGGTTGCCAGTAGAGGTATATGACTGTAGGATAGTTACTGCATTTCTCTGAATCTTATTAATGCTTTATACCCAACTAGAGAAAGCACTTGGGGATTTAGACTTGATGAATAGCTTTATTTGTAAACCTCTGAGGGTGCTCAGCTGATGAGAGGCAGATTGGAGTCAGATGCTAGTGTCAGTCCTGTTATTCTGCCCCACTAAAGCCTAAATGCTGTACTTCCTGCAGTAGGGATGTGTAGCAGCTCCTTAGTGACAGCAAACTGCAGTCCAGCATGTCAAAATAGTGCAGGCTTGAGATTACCTTCATGCTCTGAACAGCAGAAAGTTCAGAAGTTGCTTCCTGTGCTGCTGGTAAGTAGAAATGTCCAACTAGAATGGTGAAGTAACGCAGGATACTCACCTCTTTACCATACTGCTTTAATTCACCTGTGTTCAAGAGCAAAAAGTTTATTACTAAATTCCTTTTTTTTTTTTTCTTTTTTTTTTTTAATTTACACCTAGCTTGGATCAGGACAAACACCTGGTGAACTGCTGAATCCACTAGTTCTTAATTCTATCCTAAATAAAGCATTACAGTACAGTCTTCATGGTGACACCCAGCTTGCTTCCAATCTTTCTTTTGCCCTTAAGTATCTTCCGGAAGTGTTCAAGCCCAATGCACCTGATGCTCTGAGTTGCTTAGAGCTAAGGTACAAGGTAAGAAATCATGGAGAAAGGTAGAATGCCACAATTATACCATGGTGGACTGTATCTTCTCAAAAATGGAATACCTTTAAGAATGGAGTAAAAAAAATTGTGTGATGGAAATGACAGGATTTACTTAGCCTGGCCATTGCGTTACATTATTAAAAAATGCATATATTAATTTGTTCATCCCTGAAATACGACAGGAAGGCTGGGGAGGGACTATTTACAAGGTCTTGTAATGACAGGATGAGGGGCAATGGGTTTAAACTGGCAGAGGGGAGATTTAGACTAGACGTTACGAGGAAGTTCTTTCCAGTGAGGGTGGTGAGGCACTGGAACAAGTTGCCCAGGGAGGTTGTGGTTGCTCCCTCCCTGGAGGTGTTCAAGGCCAGGTTGGATGAGGCCTTGAGTGACCTGTACTAGTGGGAGGTGTCCCTGCCTATGGCAGGGGGTTGGAACTAGATGATCCTTGAGGTCCCTTCCAACCTTACCATTCTATGATTCTTATAATTTCTAACACAAAAATGTAGTATGATCAGCACTGTTATTTCTTTCAGGTTGACTGGCCCCTGAACATTGTCATTACTGAGAGCTGCATGAATAAGTATAACAAGATCTTCTCCTTTTTGCTTCAGCTGAAGCACATGGTGTGGACTCTCAAAGATATTTGGTTTCACTTAAAACGCACTGGCAAGTATAACAAGTGAACTAGAGTGTCCTCAAAATGCTTTTAGCACCCTATGCTAGACAATTGCTTATAAACAACTGCTTATTGCTAACAGAAACCTTCATTTCTTTAAAAATTCTGATTTTAGATGGTCTTCATGGGTTCTGATAATAATGTATTTCTGGTTTTATTTTCAGCTTTAGTGAGTCATGCATCAAATTCTGTTCAGTTTCGACAGCTCCAGCTGTATAAACATGAAATGCAGCATTTTGTGAAAGTTATCCAAGGTTACATTGCTAATCAGATCCTTCATGTTACATGGTGTGAATTTGGAAACAAACTGTCTTCGGTAGGCAACCTGGAAGAAATTCACAGAACACATGCTGAATACCTCAACAAAGCAATCTTCAGGCAAGCTACCATACTTATTTTTACTTCAAATATTTAAGTTAATGGAGTGACCTGTTTGTGCAAAAATGAGTTCTACTTGCCACACCAAGTAGTGCTTACTTATGAAAGTATTCTTATGTAAGGTAGACAAACTTCCTGACATGTTACAAGGTCCATACTTTGATGCTTTCTTCAGCTACATGTCCTCTTAATTTCCCCAGACTCCTTGGAGTTGATTCCAGCTCCTATTCACTGTGCCTCTGCAAGCTTTAAGTCTACTCAGGACAGCTCTAACCTAAAGACTAAGGACACAGAACAGTTGTGTTTTTCTTTCACCCCATCCTTGTCATAGCCTTTGTAAATGAATGCTGTTTCATTCAGCCTGAGTAGTGCGCACAAGTACCTAGCTGGAAGATTGTGAAATGCTTCTGCTGTACCTTGTCTATGCCTTTCATGCAAGTGCAATGACCAGGACTGGACTTTGAAAGAACAAATGTAGCCTGATGTCTCTATCCAGATGTACGATGTGTATCTTTTAGGAGTCACAAGCTTTTCACCCTTTGTTACCATGTGAGGCAGAAGGATAGTGTGAAGTAAGAGAAGAGATAGGGTTTATTTGATTTCTACTTGAAGAGTATACACAGGAATGATAAAGTGGGGAGATGGAGGGAGAAGAGATGATAAAGAAAATAAACCTGCCCTTTCCTGTCTGTCTTTTTCAGTTTTAGTTAGATACAACTTGCCTAAAGCTGCTGTTTGAATACCGGGTGATGGGATGAGATTAAGGAGACTCAGAGCAATGTTTTGAATATCATCTCTTTGGCAAATACGGATGTCATTCTAGAAACTGGGCACACCAGTACAAATACGAGTTTTACAGAAGAGCAAGCACAGTATCTTAGGTTTAGGCTCTTTTAAAAAAGTCACTGCTACAGTTGGCTGCAGCCACTGTGGAATTTAATTTTAAACAACTCGAGAAGAACTCTAGAGGATTGTCACCCATTTGTATTTTTCATCCTACAACCAATAAATTGTATCAACTACATTCCTGAAATTGATTTTGCTCCCACAGGGGTCTGTTGACAGAGAAGGCAGCCCCTGTGATGAACATCATACATAGCATCTTCAGCCTTATTTTGAAGTTCCGCAGCCAGCTGATCTCTCAGTCATGGAGCTTTGATACAGGCAAGCAAATGGCTGTTCACCCCAACTTTGGTCTGATGCAGCAGTCATACAATACCTTCAAGTATTATTCCCACTTCTTATTCAAAGGTAAGAAACGGCATAAATTCTAAATATAAAAAAAGGAGGCAACTGACAACTAATAAAATGATGAAGAGGCTTTGGAAATACAGTGTAAAAGTAGGAAGCTGTGTGTAGTTAGCCTGTGTTAAAAAGGGAGTTCCCAAGTGAAAACTGCATTGTTGCAGTTTGCAAAGATCTGTGTATCCATCAAGAAATCTTAACAGTACCCCAAAACTGTCCAGAAGTGCTCCAGGCAAGTGTTTTTCAGCTGTATAGATTATTTGTCAAATGTTCTTTCCTTTAATATGATTTCTTCTTGCTTTTGGCTTAGTCTGTAATGTGAGGAAATAGTTACCTGTCTTTCCTCTCCATTTCTCTTTCAGATGTTGCTTGTGGTTTTTAGTACAAGTTCTTTATCCTTCCCATTGTCCCTCCCAAAGGTGGTTTATGGGTTTGGTGGGTTTTCTTAGTTTGTTTGTTATTTTGTTGAGAGAACTTCCGGAAGGAAGTGGAACTGTTTCCTTTGGATCTATTTTTCTAGAATATTTTCTAGTCAGACTACAGTCTTCAGGAAATGAGCTGCCCTTTTTATTCTTTAAGGGTGTCCAAAAGTGGTGTCAAAGGACCAAAGACAGGTATTTCAGGATGAGTTAGAATGGCTGCTTCCAGATTCTACAGGAAGTCAGAACACCTCTGGGAGCCACCTAAGCCCATACTACGAGATCTATGGTTGCTTCATGGACAGAGATTAATAGACCATTCTGTAAGGAAATGCTGAGTGACCTAGTTCTTTACACCCTCCTTATTAAGCACTATAAAATAAACATGTGCTTGTTCGTCTACACTTGTATTTTCAGTCACTGTGCATTGTAAAATGCTCTCTTTCACAATGGGTTGATCCAGAATCCATTGAAAGCCAATGCAAAAGTAGTCTGGACTTCAATGGCTTTGGCTCAGGCCCTCATTTCTAACTATACACTTGCCCTTTTTCCTTGCATGTTACTACTGCTTGCTGCTTCCCTTTGTATGAGTGCATGGGATGCTTAGGGGGTTACTGCCTTTTTTCCTGTGTCACTAAGGATGTTTAGAGCAGTCAGTTGCTCATTCATAGAGCTTGAGGGGCTTGTCCCAGGAACTTCTCTTTGAGCTTCACTCTCACAATGGACTTTGCTCAAGAAAACTTCAGCAGAGATTCTTCTTTCACAGAGGTCACAAGAGGACCTAAACATGCTTTCTGGTCAGTTGAACTTAACGATATGAACACATCAGCTTATTGTGAAAGTACCTTAACAAGTCATCTTCTTATTAGAAGAACACAGTTTTGCTTAGATCTGACATGTAATCTTGGTTTTGCATCTTACACGAAGTGCTTTCTAATTACAGAAAGAGATACTGCACCTTTCTTATGCAAAAAACACGTTTGTTTCTGCTGTCTTCAGATCGCTGCATTAGGCCTTTTTAATATATATATATAAAAATATAATTAAAATGCACAGATGCTGTCAAGATTGACTTTAGAATCTTAATTGAGGCTTATTTTATTTTTTGTTCCAGTGGTAACAAAGCTTGTAAATAGAGGATACCAACCACATCTGGAGGACTTTCTACTGCGCATCAACTTCAATAATTACTACAAGGATAACTGAACTTTATAGAGTAAGGATCACTGATAGCATGGTAAAGCAGAAACAGATAAACTTATATGCTTGTTACTATAGAAGCTTATGCAAATGCCATGCAAGAGGCATTTTTCTTCAATGAAATAACCCACCATGTAATAGCGTGATGAATATAACCATCACATGCAGAGAGTGATGCTTCTTAAAATCCACCACACCTGCCTGAGAGTTGATGTTGTCATTGCTGCAGAGAGAGAAGAGCTGAGTGCTTGGTCTCAGCAGGGGTGAGAGTGTGAAACTGTATATCTGTGAATGTGTAAATGTTGTATTTTCAGTGTTGTGAATTTCCTCCTATGTAAATACCTGTACCTGAAATAAATCAACAGGTGCTTTCTGAAACTGCTGAGAGTATGAGGTGCGAACGTTCAGAGAGACATAAGTACCTACTTGACATGTTTTAAAAACTGATATTAATATTCAGACTAAATACAATAACTGATTTCTTTAAAAATTAGCTGTTAGCTACAGTGGAAGAAGGCATGATGAAAACACCTTGTGATGAAGGGGCCTGCTAGGAGATGCAGTATTTGACTGTTTAAGCACTTGGTAACTGTTGGATCGCTTGTGCCAAACTTAGTTTCCTTTTCCCTGGTTTAAGCTATACACCTCTGTGATAATTATGTAAAACACCTACAAGCAGAAATTCAAAATTACTGAAGTGAAACAAAGCTCTGCTTCCAAACATATTCCAACTGCTCTCAACTGGAGACCCCCCTTTTCAGTTTGCTAATTTTCCTTTTCCCTGCTTGTTGGTTGTTCGACTTAATTTATTTTCTATATTGTGAAAAGAGACAATTGAACTTAAAATGTCATGGTATGAGATGGTTGTAGAGAGGCAGTCTGCTTTGAAAAATGTTGATTTTGAGATCTTGGAGTTACAGGTGCTTAAAATGTGGATATATTAATCAGCAACTTGTTGTCTTGATTAGTTGCCACTTGTTTAAATGTACAGACACAGCTGGCATGTTACCAGTGCTAGGAAATATTGAATAGGATTATTTCCTAATGATGCTTAGGTAGATTTCCTCCCCCCACACCCAGAAGTAACAATTAAGCCTTAGAGTCAGACTGCCTCTACCAACTGTAAAGTTGACCTGAGTGGTTCTGCTCCTGCTGTAGTACCAAAGTACATATAAAAACGTGGTAATGCACAGTTCTAACGTCCATCTTCTATGCTGTTTCTTTATCTCTGCTGTGTTTAATGAACTACCTCCCTTCAGTTCTACAGAACAGGAGGCTGAAGGATCAAGTGGCTTGAAGATTGAGCCCTTTTACTGCTTGGGTGGGTGGAAAACTGTTTGTCTACCTAACTTACACTTGAGCAACTTGGAAGACAGGCATGTACATGCAGGTTTGCTGGATGCATTGCCCTGATGCCTGACTCCCTGGTACAGAGTAGCCACACAGCTTCTGCCGGGAGCAAGTAGCTGATGTTTGGGACCCTGGAGCTTGGCACTACTGTGTGACTATAGAAAGATGAAGTTTTAGCTTTGCCATGAAAAAAGGAGGGTAGAAAGAGGGAAAAGAGAAAAAGCCATCTAAAGCCTCTCAATTAGTTGAACTTTGGGTACCATTATGCAAGAGGAGCAGCCTGCTTTCCCTTGAGGTCTGAAAGAGTCCTCTGATGAAGAAAAAGAAAAGCAAGATGAATTAGCAAGAGCTGCAAATCAGGGGCTTCTCAAATGTAAGATATGAGTACTGCTCATCATCCTCCCCCTGTATACTAATCTCCCCACTGTATACTAATGCAAGATTCCCTCCTATGATGTCTTTGCTACATTTGTGGCATACTCCTCCCCACACTTTGGTGACAGACACACTAAACTGACATGGAACAAATACTTTCTCTTAATCTTTAGAAGTTTTTGGTTTTGTTTTGTTTTTTTCTTAACCCTCTCTTGCCATCTTTATACTTCTAATTTTCAAACATTTATGAAGAATAGTGATTTTTTTTTTCTTTTTGGGGGTAGGATTGGGTTAGACTATCTCAAGAGATCTGTTCCAAACTCATCTGTCCTGTGATTTTTTTTTTTTTTTTTGCTTCAGCTTAAATGCTGCTGTTTGAATTTGTTTACATCAAACACCCAATATTCACACTGACCTCTGTAATGCTGATTACTACTAGGTGTACACTTTGGATGCAGTCTTGCAATGATGACCTGCTTTATTAGATAAAAGTCTTTAGGAAAAAATGAAATTATGGAGGTGATGACACTCTCCACCCACCACATCACCCCTTTTTATTGCTGAACGTGCTGCTGTATGGCATGGAATACACCTTTGGCCAGTTCAGGGTAGCTGTATCCCACCCAACTTCTCTCATACCCCCAGGGCAGAGTAGGAGGACAAGACAGCCTTGACACTGCAAGCACTGTTCGGCAACAGCCACAAACATTGCAGTGATATCAGCCCTGCTTGAGCTACACATCCAAAACAGAGCCCCATACAGGCTGCTATGAGGAAGGTTAACTCCATCCTGTCCAGACACTGCACAAAGTAAAATTAATTTTGATTTGGAAAATACTGCGCTCTTACTAAGGGCATTTAGGAGACATCAGGAATGGCCTCAAACTTGGAAAACTTAATGTGCATTTTCAACTTCAGGGTGCTATATAGGCACTTAAGATAGAAATGGTTGCAGTAGCTCTGCTTTTCTGCACAGTAAAAACTTATGAGTGCAGCTACTCGGGAAGGGCAGAGGGCCAGAAGAAGCACCCATGTGGCCACCACTATTCTTGTGCAGCTGCTTTGATCACCATGGTTGAGACACTAGAAGCTGCACATGACTAATCCCCACCACTGCCACATCAGCCCAGGGTCCTTTTCATAGCCATGCACAGCTCATGAACAATAGGTTGCTGTTGCTAGTGTCCCCAAAAGGCAAGAACCCCTGCACTGACTGCAGGCCAGTCAGCACTAGAACATTCAGTGTAACAGCCTGGCCAGGACCTCCAGAAGTCATCTAGTCCAATCCCTGCTTAATGCAGGTTCAACTGGACCAGGCCAGGAGCAGCCTGTCTAGTGACATTTTGAGGATCACCAAGGATCAGGATGCTACTACCTCTGAGCAACTTGCTTCAAAGTTTGGCTGCCCTTATGGTGGAGGAAAAAAAATACTATATCTACTCAATTTCCCACATTGCAACTGTGTTCAATGCAACAGTCTTATCCTGTTAACTGTGCTCTCTTGAGAACTGACTACTTCTACAGTCTCCGCAGCAAGGCATTTCTCCTTTGCCTTCTCCCAAGACTGAAGAAATCCACTTATCTCACCTCTCCTATGAACACCACGCATAGTCTGTGCCACTCTGCCTACTACCAGTTTTAGACCACACCACCACTTAGGTCCATAGTAAGTACACACCATCACTTACCTTGTTACTTGTTCAACTACTCCTTCAAACCCACATTTTTTTCTTTCTGTACACCCTCCCCATCAACAGTACCAAGAAAATGGCACAAGCTTTGCTCAAGGAAGCCAGAAACAAACCTAATAATTTGTTAAAACAGCTGATAATGAGGGGGGATTTAATAAATGTTTATAAATATCTGAGGGCTGGGTGTCAGGCTCTTCTTACTTGCTCCCTGTGATGGGACACGGAGCAATGGATGGAAGTTGGAGTGCAAGAAATTCCACCTCAACACAAGGGGGAACTTCTTTAAAGGTCACAGAACACTGGAACAGGCACCCCAGAGAGGCTGTGGAGCCTCCTTCTCTGGAGACTTTCAAGGCCTGTCTGGATGCATTCCGCTGTGACCTGAGCTAGATTGTATGGTTCTGCTCTGACAGGGGCGGTTGGACTCGATGTGATCTCTTTGGGTCCCTTCCAATCCCTGACATCCTGTGATCCTGTGATACAGCTAGCATTAATGAGATTTTAGTTTAAAGCCAAGCATGGAACTAACTACCCCTTGGCTCTGCCAGTAACTAGCTATGCAATAAGTGGAGAATGATCCTCATCAATTAACAGATATCAGGCAGTAGGTTTTATTCTTTGTTCCATCACATTTAGCTCTGCTGTGAGGACAGGCTGAGAGAGTTGGAGCTTTTCAGCCTGGAGAAGAGAAGGCTTCAAGAAGACCTTATAGTAGCCTTCCAGTATCTGAAGGGGGGCCTACAGGAAGGCTGGGGAGGGACTATTTACAAGGTCTTGCAATGACAGGACAAGGGGCAATGGGTTTAAACTGGCAGAGGGGAGATTTAGACTGGATGTTAGGAGGAAGTTCTTTCCAGTGAGGGTGGTGAGGCACTAGAACAGGTTGCCCAGGGAGGTTGTGGCTGCTCCCTCCCTGGAGGTGTTCAAGGCCAGGTTGGACGAGGCCTTGAGAGACCTGTACTAGTGGGAGGTGTCCCTGCCTATGGCAGGGGCTTGGAACTAGATGATCTTTGAGGTCCCTTCCAACCTTACCATTCTATGATTTTACGGGAATGAAAGAGATGTCCTAGATCTTAGGGCCAAGTAACCAAGAGAAGTTTCTCTTTGGGAAAGGTAAGGTCCTCATCTTGCTCCAAGCACACAACCAAAACTGCTGGCAAGGCAGGAGACAGGTATCTGTGGTGATTCATTTCTCCAATACCACTGCAAAACACAAAGTGAGGTTTGTGTGATCCCACCTGAACACCTGATGTTAACACAGAGCAAATACTTACAAAGAAATGACGTCTACAAACAGAATAGTTAACAGCAAAACTCCTTTAGGAAACAGGCATGAATGAGAATATTACAACAGCTTTTTTTTTTTTTTTTTTTTTTAATAAAAGAGTCAAAGAAAGCCATAGCACTTGTTTAGGGGAAAAACCCCAACAAAACAAAACAAAACAACCACCATCCACAAAACATTTCAAAGTGGGAGCTGGCAGTAAAACATTTGGTGATTGTACATTTACAAGCTCATGAAACAGACTTATGTTGAACTCTCTGAAAGCCATGAGAGGAGCCCCACCACCAAGCAACACATCTCCAGGAGTTTCTCATTTATGTTTTACAATCTCACTACTACTTGCTTTTATGCAAGGGTAGTTCAGGCTGTACAGTCACAGACTAAGTTTAATCAAAGTGTTTCCACAGAAAGCTGCTGATGTGAAAAGTCGCCAACTTATTTTGAGCACAAGTCCATGGCTTTTAAGCAAGCAGAATATTTGACCAATAAGAAATACTATTTTCAGGCTTACCCAATACTGCAATACAAGCTGTAAAAATCAAGAAGGAATTTATGATTCAAGTATTTAAACTCCCAGATGTTATAAAGTGTATTCCCTTCTCTCTGAAGAACTAGGCTAAGAGGTAAAGTTCTTACCTGGACAAAATATGGTCTAATTGTCCTATTTTTCTTTTTTCCTGCTCAAGGAACAAGAACAGAAGAAACACATCAGAGCTGAAACTACTACCTGCCTTTGGAAATGGGAGTGCTGGAAAGGCACAAGCATTCCACTTGGCTTCTGATCATCATGCTGCCTCAAATACAAAGCACCAATACTGTTGCATGCATTGAGAACCCAAGCAGTTGGGTGTCAGCACAGTTGGACTGCGTGAACATCCTCTTCCTATTTCTTTGGTGAGCACAGTGCACCTATTAGAGATGACTTTACAGAGTGACACACTGAAGCAGTCACACCAAAGCTTTGCATTCCTGATTTCAAGCTTTCTTGACCTCTTGCACTTGATCTACATAAAAGCAAAGAATGTATTTAGGGAGGAAACACCACCACATTTTAATTCCTGATACGTTACAATTCTTGTCTCTTCTCTCCAGTATCAAGTGATAGAAAAAAAAGAGGAAATGGCCTGAAATTGTGCCAGGGGAGGTTTAGACTGGATATTAGAAAAAAAACCAAACATTATGGAAAGAGTAGTCAGGCATTGGAATAGGTTACCCAGGGGGGTGGTGAAGTCACTGTTCCTGGAAGTGTTCAAGAAACATGTGAACATGGCACTTTGGGACATGGTTTTAATGGTCATAGCTGTTTTAGGTTGATGGTTGGGACTCAATGACCTTAAAGGTCTTTTCCAACCAAAACAATTCTATGACTAAATTTACCTTTTTAAGGATAAAACTGCTAGCAAAATATTGAAAACTCTCTCTCTTCATGATTTTGGAATTATAGGTGGAAAATAATTTGTATTTTTACATGCAAAATGATTTAGTAGTTAATTTAAGTTCCCCTATGTCCAAACAGTTATAACATAATTTGCCTTCTTCATACCATTAATAAGAGATCTGTCCAAACCCCCCAAATTAATATCAGAATACTGTAAAAAAGACTTGATCACTTAGGTATGGTGTAAAATCTTTACTCTTTAGACCATTCTGTTAAGCCAAAGGTTTGCTCAGACCTCCAAAACACTGTTGTCCTCTGCCACCTATAAGTGTAAATTGAGAAACAAAATCAGCATAAGGGTTATGCTGATCAGCTTGGAGCAGTTTCCCCTCCCATTACTGCCTTTTGGACCAGGCATATTATAAGAGACCACTTGTTCTGCAGATTTTTTAGGGGTATGTTTGAAAAACTCTTCCAAAGGTCTTTTCCACTTCCTTTTCCTGGTGCAGTCCTTTTTACCCACTACTAACCTTCTGTTAATGTCTCCACTAAATGCTTTTGTTCTAGTATCCCTAAATTCAGAGGAAGGATAATCCCCAATGAAAGTCTTAGCTCCTACAAAAATGGCTTATTTCTAGCAGATGACCAGCTTCACCAGCTAAGCCTGCTTCTTCAATGTAATTTCTCTTTCAACTACACCATTCTTCCATGGACCAGGAAAATACATCTTCAAGTTTGCTCTTTTCCATAAAGGACCCCAAGATGTCAGAGAAAGCTCTGTGTTTGCCAGAGATTCTACTTTGTCACAAATCCACTACTTGGCATCAGTTTCTCAGGTCAAAGGCAAGACAGAACAAATGTTTACATTCACAGCACCACTTATTTACTGTGGCATCAAGGAGGACAAACTGATTATTAGTACAGATAAAGAAGCAGTAACCTGGCTCTTTTCCTTCTTTTTCAATAGCTCAGATTTTCAGGAAGACTTAAAATAGCATAATTCAACCTGAGCTAATGCCAAGCTTGTACAAGGGTGGAGGAAGAAATTACTGGAGTACTCTTAATTCACAGTGTAAGACAGTGGTCTCTTTGGAAGAGAGAAACCTTTGCATCAAACCAAACCTTCCCCAAGATTTCAGGTATCTGAACCTGCAATAGAGTCCTTTAGAAAACAGTTGAGAAAGCCAAGTAATAGCTAACTACAGAACAACATTTTTTTTGCTGATGTGACAATAATGGCAACCAACCTTCCCCTGAAACTTCAATTGAAACACTACCAATACATAACTTGGAAGCAAGTCAGCTTCCATCCTCCTCCCATACCCTCTACCATCTTTCACACAGGCTCAACCAGGGCATTCCTGAATGGCAACTTGTAGCACAAAGGTTTTGAGAGACCATGAAAGCAAGCTAAATGATGCAAGACCAGAGTGGGAATGGAAGAATCCCACTGTTCAGTGTGAACAGATGCCCCACACCTGCAAGCTTCTCATACAAGGCAAGGAGGCTCTGTGAGGAGCACACAAATAAACAATGAACCTGAAGTACTGGGAGTAGGGGTTTAAGGTTCACACTAACTTGGCTAACTGGCCTTGCCTGTCAATTGGCCTACAAACTGCAGCCATGATTTTAGTAAATACTTACACATGTGGTATGCAAACATACTGAACTTGAATAAAATTCACCAAGATTTTCAAGTCCAAATGTTTAGAGTCTCCCTTAATTCTGCTTTTAATATATTAGAAAAAAATAAAAATTCAATTGCTCCCCCCAAACTCTGGCCTGCACAAACTTTCTGAAAATAGTTAATGATTACATATCAATCTGAAGGTTCACAAGAAATGAACTACTTAATTAAATGAAACATAGCTTCAAACAAGCAACACTGAATCTATTCCTCCATTAAAAAGGACATAAAGTCCCTGCATAGAGAAAGCAGTAAATAAATGTTAGAAGTACTATTAGTTAAAACATCAGACAAAAACAGATCAGGAAGCTGACTTGCTGCTTTTGTCTTCACACAACAACTCTATTTGGATGTTTGAAATTCAGCCTGCCTCAACATAAATATTGCTTTCTGCTTGCAGTGTGGAACAATTAAAGGAAACACTTGCAGTCTCAGAACATTTAAATTAATTATATATATGGACTGTCAGGTTTGTTCCAATGATCCATGACTGCTTCAAATTAAGCAGAGCTTAAATCTGTTGCAGATGCATCCAAATGTAGGGTTGTTTCAATAACTTAATAGCACTTAGTTTGCCTTGCTGAATTCTTCACTGCTGAAGGAGAATCAAGAGTCTTCAGTTTACAGTGAAAAACAAAACAAGGCAGTTACGAAGATCATGTAACACAGAGCTCTGAAGCCCAGAGCGGAGGTTTACTGGAGTATGGTAGTCTGCTTCTGGTCTCCTGAGCACAAGCAGCTGCTGCAGCACTTGCTCCTTCCTCTTCTGCACCTTCCTTTACCTCCTCAAAATCTTCTGTTTCTTGGAATGGATTCTCCAAGAGTTTCAAAACATTTCTTACCTAGAAAGAGAACAGCATGGTTATGGGAATTTAGAAAGTAAAGGCAAAATGATGTAGAGAAGACTCTCACACCAAGTAACAATGGAGGATATTGTACTTAAAACACAAACTTCAAAGAAACCAAATACTAATAAGTAGACTAACAATGAGCATATCAAATAAAATGGAAACTGTGAAATCATGACTGGCTTAGCTTGTATCTGCATGGGACTCAATCAACTCAAAATGCAAGTATCAAATATCAGTTAAGTAATTTCTCAAAATAATTTAATTTTCCCATATTCTGCATGTAACACACATGCTGAATAATCCATAATCATAGAATCATAGAATGGTAAGGTTGGAAGGGACCTTAAGGATCATCTAGTTCCAACCCCCTGCCACAGGCAGGGACACCTCCCACTAGCACAGGTCACTCAAGGCCTCGTCCAACCTGGCCTTGAACACCTCCAGGGAGGGAGCAGCCACAACTTCCCTGGGCAACCTGTGCCAGTGTCTCACCACCCTCACTGGAAAGAACTTCCTCCTGACATCCAGAACTCCCTCCTAACATAATCCATATGCTAAACTTCACAGGTGAAAGACATTAAAAGATAATACTTAGCACAGCAAGGAACAAATATAAATCCCCAACTGTCTCTTGAAGCAAACACCATTCTGAAGACAGAAAAAGCCTGGGCAAGTACCTTGTCCTAGGATTAGCCTACAAAAGTTGGCGAAGTCCAGATTCGGATTTTCAATTCCTTTCTTTGTTCTGCAGTCATTAAAATTACATCTCCCTCAAAAATAACACAGATCTTCTGAAAATTAAATTCCCAGTCCCCTTACTGCCCAAGATGCCAGAATGAATCTCATCTAGCACAATGTCAGTCATCCACATCACCACCAGCCACCCATGCTAACCTAGAGACACGTGAAGCAGTAAGAGCATACCTCTGAGAAATCCCCATTTTCAGCTGCTTCTATGGCATTCTGGGCAATGTAATTTCTCAAGATATATTTTGGATTGTTTGAATTCATCACCTTCACACGATCAGTGTTCCAGGCATCAGCATCACTAATGCTCTCTATTTCTTTTTGCAAACGGACTCTAAAATGAAGCCATTGAAAACAAATTATTTGAATCAAGAGTCACACCTAACAGCTGACACTTTCCTGGCCTTCAGATCCTTATTCTGCAGCTCTTAACAAGTATTTCATAACCTACAATCATCCTGGTTTTAAAATGCAGTACAAGAACAGAACAAGCATACAGAGAATGCCCTTTCATTTAAAAGCAGTATTACAGACCATCAGCAGGTCCTGACAAGGCTCAAGGAAGCAGTGCATCTTGCATATTCACTGAAAAGTCAGACTGATACACTGGTGCATGGTCTGTTCTGCACTGCTCTGGAAAAACCATCACCTTCAACAACTGTCTTTTAAGTTGTTCTGCATTTGTTTGTTATTTAAAGCTTTTGATGTTCTGAAAAAAGTAAAGGGATGCAATACAGCTGAGGCAATTGGATCTACCTTTTACTAAGAATACTCTCAGCCCCACTGCACAAAAAGATCACAGGCAGACAGGTAAGGGCCAAAGGTCCTGACCAAATCCAGCAGAAGCAACTAATGCTCTAGTAAAGGGGTTCCTTGATAAAACCTCCTGCTCACACTTATATTTTCAAGCTTTTAAGTTATGCCTACTATAATAATCTAGCCATGTTTCCTTTTACAGTTATTCTTTGATTAAGAATACTTCTAATCATAGAATCATAGAATGGTAGGGTGTCCCAGGTTGGGAACTATAGGGTTAAAAAAGTCCTCTAGGGACTTGAACGGCCACATAGGGTGGAAGGAGACCTCAAGGATCATCTAGTTCCAAGCCCCTGCCATAGGCAGGGACACCTCCCACTACTACAGGTCACTCAAGGCCTCGTCCAACCTGGCCTTGAACACCTCCCGGGAGGGAGCAGCCACAACCTCCCTGGGCAACCTGTTCCAGTGCCTCACCACCCTCACTGCAAAGAACTCCCTCCTAATTCACTTTCTATGTTATCACTTAAGTTTTTCTTTCAGAAAATAATTTTGAAGGATAAAATACTCAGCAGTCAGTCAGTTGCAGTTACATTTGCTCACAACCAAAGTAAGTCTCTGCCATAATCAATATCAATATTCTTGAGGCACTTTTAATACTAGATTTGATGCTAGGTAATTTCTATATCCCCTACCCCTTCCCAAAATCTAGTAAACGAAAACTTTCACAGCAGCCCAGATACTGACCTTGGCCCCCCCACATCCCTTTCAACCCATATACTTTGTGAGGCAGGCACACTGCTCTCAAATAAAATACACTGCTATGGATGCTGAGAAACCTTACCTGTACTTCTCCAGCCACTCTTTCCAGTGCCTTTTATTTCTGCTGAGTAAATCAGCTGCTGTTAACTGCTGCAGTTTAGAGAACTGCTCAATCCGTTCTAATTCTTTATTTATATTAGCTTTTGTTCCAATTAATGCAAACAGCTGAGGATTAGACTGAGCCAGCATTAGCATCATTGACAGTTGCCTGTGAACAAAATGCATTTGCTATTAAAGTTGAGCTGCCTGTCAAGCAACATCTTTTTGCAACTATAAAGTAGTTATAAAGTGAGAACATTCATAACAACCTAGCATTTCACTAGAGAGGTTAAATAACTAGAGAGCTACTTCATAACTAACAACTTTTTTTTTTATTATAAAACATGCTAATTTTACTGTTCCTTCCCCCTTCTTTGATGTGTTCAATTCACATTCCTGTGGTGCATAAAGCACAAGCAACAGGTTTTCAGAATTACCAGTTCAATTTAGATGTACAAATCTCATCACAACACCCTGGGAACTTTGAAATGAACTTAGAATAAGGAATTTGATCTTACTTGGATATCATAATACAGAATCTATAGGTGTTTGGGGGTTTTTTTCCCCCCTTTTTTTAACATAACAGTGATAGTGTTTCAGCATGCAGAATAAGGACCTAACATTTACTGATTTTACTTGTACTAATAAAACCCCACATTATATGGAGAATGAGGTCATTTAAATCACGAGACAACAGTTTAATTTCAGTTTGCCAATCTAAATCACAGAATGATATCCTTCTCATGATGATTTAGATCTACTTTTCTCATTCCTCTAAACCTGAACACAGTGTTTTAAAAAAATATTGTCTCATCTCCATCACGTGAGCTACCTTTCCAAATGTAAGCAGATATGCAATATGAAAGTACCTGAAACATTATTATAACAGCAGTATCCACCACCTTATTTACCTTTCATTTTAATTTATCACCACATGAACTTAAATAGCCAGTAATGTCTCCAGAACAATAAATAGCTATAGCCAACCAACCTTGCTTAACTTTGAACTTGAACGAACAAGTTTCAGACCAATCCATTTTCTCAACATAGAATTGTAGAATGGTAAGATTGGAAGGGACCTCAAGGATCACCTAGTTCCAACCCCCTGCCATAGGTAGGGACACCTCCCACTAGGACAGGTCACTCAAGGCCTCATCCAACCTGGCCTTGAACACCTCCAGGGAAGGAGCAGCCACAACCTCCCTGGGCAACCTATTCCAGTGCCTTACCACCCTCACTGGAAAGAACTTCCTCCTAACATCTAGTTTAAATCTATCCTCTGCCAGTTTAAACCCATTGACCCTTGTCCTGTCATTGCAAGGTCTTGTAAATAGTCCCTCCCCAGCCTTCCTGTAGGCCCCCTTCAGATACTGGAAGGCTACTCTAAGGTCTCCTGGAAGCCTTCTCTTCTCCAGGCTGAAGAGCCCCAACTCTCTCAGCCTGTCCTCAGAGCAGAGATGCTCCAGCCCTCTGAGCATCTTTGTGGCCCTCCTCTGGACCCGCTCCAACACTTCAATGTCCTTCATCCTGCTTTCTGCAAGTTAACTGTGCTGTTAATTCACAGAAAACCTAAAGATTTGGTAGGTTGGTTACCTTCATGGGGCACTTATTTAAAAAAGAGAATGGGAAAAACACACCCAAAATACCTGCACTGGGAAGATGCTAGAAGAGACAGATTAATGGGTCACACTCATTCCTCCCACTGCTCCATGAAGTGCAAAACTGCTGCAGTCACTACTATAAGCAGCAGTTCAACAGAACTCACTACTTTTCCATGCTAAGAGTAGTTGGAACTGCAGAACACAGCACATCAAATGGGACATGGACAGCACCACGGAGTTTTCAGATCCTGAAGGGTGCATTTAGGTTATACTTAGCCCAGAAAATGGCTGAAAGGTGACTATTTGCTAATAATATACTGACAGAACACACATTCATTTCTTCTATAAAATATTTCTATATCACTTTATTATCCAGCACATTGCCTTAGTCTGCACAGACAGTGAGGAGAGGAAAAAACTCAAGGACCAGACAGAAACTCAGAGAACTTTAGCCCAAGAGCCAACTGCTGAAAGTCACTGCTGAGCATTCACCAGTCACAAAGCTCAAGAATTTGCTCTGCTACAGATCATGAAGCATCTACTTAGCAATGACATTTCCAAATTTAAAATTAGTCAAATAGTTGGTTATAATGAAACTAAAAGCACAAGCCAAAAACACTTAAGTAGATATTACCTTGGATCCATCTGTGGTTTAAAAGCAACTTTTAGTTCTTCCATAGAAGCACATTGATTTGTAAGCTTTTCTAAGAAGTCTTCCAAGTTTGAAGAATCAGGGTCTACTGAGAATGAACTCAGCAAGTAGAAAATATTTGTGAAATCTCCACCTGAAAAAGTGAATTATATGAGTAATGCAAGTAACAAATCAGCAGGAAAACAAGCCCCATATCTCCCTCCTATGTCCCCTTACAGCAGTACAGGTCACCACTCCGAAGAGGCAAATAAGCTGCACCTTCAGTGAAGATGTCCTGTAAAAGCAACAACTGTTCCACAATTCACAAGTAGGTAATTTTTTCTTCTGTCTTTGGTTCTTCTCTCAGATGACGATGCAGTTGCACAAGGCAGCTTGTAAGGTCAAGGTATAAACTAAGTTTTGGGTTGATTATACATACTGATGGGCTATGAAATAACAACCTTCTGTGTTCTTCACCAACCTGTGAGATGCATGGTTTCAAGGAGTTCAGACACCAGCTTACTATCTTCTTCTAATTCTAGCTGGATTAGGCCTAGTTTTTTCCTCATCTTCTGCAAATAATGTTTCTCAAATTCTGCATCATATTCCTCTTCCAGAATGAGTTCACTTATTTCCAAGGGCAGCTCTGGAACTAGAGCTTCAGCAAGCTTCCCCAGGTTCCACTTGCAAATCTCTGGCTGCTTGTTGTAAGCATAGCGCCCTGTATTGTCAGACCCATTGCAGATGTGCTCAGGGTCGTATCTACAAACAAAGAAACAGTCAGCATTCTTCTGGTTATCTAAACACCAATATTGTGAGAAGTGTTATTTTTATTATCTTAGTCTTCTCTAGGAAACCAAAACCAAACAAAAATATCAAAAGAACACTCCTCCTTGATGCCTTTCCCAAAGCTATCTCATTATTTTCCTGCCCCCTCCAACACTGAGAAACACCACAGGCTACAACAAGAGTGTAACAGAGATGTTGTGAATACAGCTACATAGAGAAGTTGAAAAGAAGAATTAGAGGACAACTAAAACTCGCTTCATCTACTTTGCCATAAGGAAAGTTCGTGTATCTACTTTACAGTTAAAATATTAAAGCAACCATGAACATCTGGACTGTTCTACAAAGCAAACACATATGCACATTTCAAATCTACACCACACTGACCTGTCCATAAACCCAAAAGGGCCATAGTCGATGGTCAGCCCAACTATGCTCATGTTATCAGTATTCAGCACGCCATGGCAAAACCCAACACACTGCCACTCAGCAACCAACCTCGCTGTCCGTTTTGTTATCTGAAAAGAGAAGTTTTTTCCCATTTTTCAACAAAATGCATTGCCAACACATGCACATACTCACAAACACATTTCCTAGTCTGAACTGGTTATTTCTGCAGCTCAGGCAGAAGCAGATTCTGGCAGTGCACCATACCCACAGATCTTATGGACAACTTTCCTCTCTCCTCCTGTTACTAACTGTCCTGTTTCTCAGTATCCCATTTCTGTTTGCCTCTTCTTTCCTTCCACCCTCAACATGCAAGTCAACTGGACAGCTTTAAAACATCCTGGAGACAGAATGCTGAAGTAAGGTAAACTGTTTGACACCAGACTTGCCTACTATCCTAGGTCATACAAACTTACTCTTACATACTCTTTTACTTACTACTAACTTTAAAGACTTTGTTTGTATTTTCTTCTGTCTGTAATTAGAAGTCTAAGAAATAAAATTAACTGCATACTACAAAGCTCAATGTACAGTTAGTCTCCTACAGTGATTTACAGAAAGGTTAGGTTCCCTTACTAGCAAGTTTCAGCACTGATAAGACTTTTCCTCAATTTGCTTAGAGTAGAAAAAAGCTGTGACGTTAAGCAAAAATATTCCAAGAATGACAATTTCATTGAAGTGCAGTTCCTCACTGAATGCAAGCTTCACCAGGTTTTCTGTGCTTAACTGAGCTTGCAACTCTTCACTGCAATCACTGAATGCGCCTCACTGTTCAAATAAGTACAGCAATATTTTAAAATAGTTTTAGTTAGCTGAATAAATCAGACCACTTGTCAACTACAACTAGATATGACCTATGAAACCTGAAATTCAGGAAGCTAACATGCCTTTAAAAAAAACCCTGCTATTTCCAAGTACTTTACTGAATTGCTGTTAAAAAAAAAAAAAAAAAAAAAATCTGTACTCATTAGCTAAAACTATTAAATCTTAACTATTTTCATAGCCAAAAACGCTCACCTTCCCAAACTGCTGCCAATGTAAGGGAATTTAAAGAAATTCAATTATTTTTTAATTAAAATCTCCAAGCTGCACTGTAAGCCTGTTTTATTAAGGTTTAATAAATTATTTAGTTAACAGAGGAAACATTAGTTTTATGCCTCTGTCTTCAAACTCAGAATGCTTCCATTTTCCTTTTCTTAAAAATGTGCCATCAGGTTAAGATGAAAAATTAGAAAAAATCTTGTCCTGGGATAATGTGGCAGACAGTAAAAAAACACAAAATGATGCTTGGAACAGAAGCTTCTGGGTTCACTTTAAGACCCCATGTTTCTGCTTTTTATAATGTTCTTGTGTTAGGTACTTTATCCATTTTTGCTGCTTCATGGGCCAGTCAACAGAGAGCTACATATGTCCAAACCTGATTACTGGCACACCAGTACACCAGTAAGGGAGTACACCAGTAAACCAGTAAGGGAGGCACACCCTGTACAATGGCTTTGTGCCAGGAAGATGGTAAAACTTAANAAAAAAAAAAAAAAAAAAAAAAAAAAAAAAAAAAAAAAAAAAAAAAAAAAAAAAAATCTTGTCTGCCAGGTTGGGATGGAAGCATCCAGAGGGTAAGGCACTTCATGACTGTTGGATGTCTTTGTGTGGATGCATCACAAACTGGCCGTGGTCTGGTAAAGAAGAAACTCCAGTAATGTGAGCATCTGAAAGCAGATGAGACTTGGGCACCACTTGAAGATGAGTATATGGATTTTTTTTTTTTTTTTAAATCACATTTTTCTACTGCTAGCCATACTGGAAAACAAGTCTGGTGTATATAGAAATAAGAGCACTATATTAAGTACATGTCCATTTACGTTTAAGTAACACCTACAAATTATTTGAGTAGTGCAAATAATGATTCTTGCTTTCTAGACAGTGCCACCAAAGGCAATCACTTGAATTTTTCTTCCTCTATTTATTCCACAGTGCAAAACAAAAAGATAAAACATATTTGAGTTGAGCTGACGGCACTTTCTGTGCCATTAAAACAGACAGATGTGTTTGTTGAATTAAGTAAGAGACTAGAGTGCTTTTCATGTGGAAAAATGTATGACAGTCTCCATTAAGGAGAGAAAACATGAAAAATTAATGCTAGCACAGACAGGCACAGGCAGCAGAAGCACAACAAACAAGCCAAAAAATAAATGGAGGCAGGAGCAAGAAAGAAAGGATACCAGGATAGGAGTGAGGAAACCAGTAGTGAGTCAGGAAAAGCAGTCAAAAGCAGAAAGAGGCAGGACTGGGCACACAAAGATCCTCAAGTCCCACAACTCTTCTCTCATCAGAAAGTATTCCACCAGCTGAAGAACTAGACATGTGCACATTGGGTGACAAGCATAGTTCTCCTCCTGGACTCCAATCATTTAAATACAAAAGATCTGTCCAGTGATGATAAACTCTTTGGAATCCAGTGGTGAACCAAGCCACAGCTTGCTTTTGAAGAACCAATGCAAGTTAGCACAGGTTGTGTTAAAGCAAAAAACCCAAATCACCACCACCATCAAAAAACCTCACAAAAATCCAACCTCAAAACCCCCAGAAAAAAAACGAGCCAAAAAATCCCAATCCGAACTACACAAAATTACAGGAATGTCAAATTTTAAGCTTGCCTTTTGACTTCTTATTGGTCTGTTGTGAACATACATCATATTGCAGCCAGTTCCCACCAGATCATTTCAGATTTCAAAGCACCATGACTGCTTTTACACAGACTAGTCAACATATTAAACCATGGTATTTTTTAATTATTCTGCTTACTGGCTAGTTATTACATTCTTATTAGAGTTGTAACATTATTTGAACTTCAAGTAATCTGAATGGGAGCCTTTATTATAGTTCTCCATTAATTTCAAACTGGATCCCTTCTGCAAGGGTAGCATTACCATGTACTAACCACCAAAACATGGACAGAAGCACCTTATTCCCATACCCCAAATTCTTTCTTTGCTCACCAAAACAAACTATCCAGTAACAGAAACAGGAATACAGTATCAAAAGTAAGGCTAAAGTTATATTCAGCAAAGTACAGAGATCAATTGATTGTTATGTTTCACTTCAGAGAGAAATACAGCAATTCTACATTTACTAATGTTAGCGTTCCAATCTTTGTTATACACCTCCAGCATTTTTTCAAGGTCTAAATTTATACAGTAATTGTAATACAGAGAAGTTCAAAACGAGTCTCTGAGAAGACACACAGCCTCTCCTCTGTGCCACTGCAGAATGACCTAATACTACACCACATCCAAGACATATTTATCTCACCTTATTTTACCATTTCCAAAGCTAGAAGGTTTGCAGCTTCCTCTGGCAAGCCCTCGCAGTGCTTGACTTCCACTAAACATTTAAATTCTACAGCCTAAAGCTGAAGTGATTTGCAGTCAACATTCCTGTTTGTAACGTGAAAAATGAGAGCCAGGAAGCGACTCAACATTCTCAGTATTTTACAAGATGATGTCTTGCAAATGATGTCTCCACACTGTCAACTCACCATCTCAGAGTCAGGGCCAGAATTCTCCCTTGCAGTCCAAGACACACTCAGCAAAGAGAGACATGTCTTGGGAAGCTTTCCCTGAGCAGAGAACTCTTAATTAACTATCAAACAGGTTAAACCACCTGCTTTGGTTCGATCAGTATGAACCCTACTTTCATCAATAGGCAGTTCTATTAAGAGTGTCGTCTTCAAAGAAAGTAATAGTTGAGGCAGTCAGATGGTAAAAGGCATTAACTGACTCCAGTCATCTGTGCCTGCAGATGAAGTTTCTAAAGAGGACAACTATGGATTTATGAAGAGAATGTGCTCTTTCTTACCTCTCTGAAGAAAGCAGCATTCCTCTGAATACTGTTGTCTGAATGAGCTTCCTGGATTTCTGGATAGAAAGTGCTGATGACATAATCAAGCATCTGCATTCGAATATCATTGCGGTTAACACTGGGACCCTTGCGTCCTGTGTACTCATCAGGAGGTTTAAAAATTTCAAAAGAACCAAATCTGTTTTAAAATAATAAAAACATGGCTTAGTATTATCTGATACCATTCACATTACCTGTATTAAAAACATTTATGTCTGTTGCAGTAACACATTACCTCTTGAGTCTAACACCAGTTCTTCAAATGACTAACAGAAACGACCCACAAGATTCCTACATAGAACCTTGCAAGGGTCTGTGACTCAACTCAAGGAATCCGTAACGCATCCATCCATAACTAAACTGACAGATCAAGACATTAGCCAGTACTGAAGATCAGCTTGTTAAAGTTTCTTGCAACCACTTCTACAGAATAATTGTTATCCTGACTAAATGGGCCGGCAATATGCCCTTGTGGCCAAAAAAGCCAATGGCATCCTGGGGTGCATTAGGAAAAGTGTGGCCGGCAAGTCTAGGGAGGTTCTTCTGCCCCTCTACTCTGCCTTGTGAGACCACACCTGGTCTCACAAATCTGTGTCCAGTTTTGGGCTTTCTGGTTCAAGAGAGACAGGGACCTACTGGAAAGACTCCAGCAGAGATCAATGACAATGACCAGGGGACCTGAACATCTCCCCTACAAAGAGAGACTAAGAAAACTGGGACTGTTTAGTCTGGAGAAGAGAAGACTGAGAGGAGATCTGATCAATGTATACAAGTATCTGAGGGGTGGGTGTCAAGTGGATGGTGCCAACATCTTTTCACTGGTCAGCAGCAATAAGACAAGGAGCAATGGCTACAAACTGGAACACAGAAGGTTTCACCTCAACATGAGGAGAAACTTCTTTACAGTGAGGGTGACAGAGCACTGGAACAGGCTGCCCAGAGAGGTTGTGGAGTCTCCTTCTCTGGAGACTTTCAAAACCTGCCTGGATGCGTTCCTGACTGAACTACCCTAGGTGATCCTGTCTTGGTAGGGAGATTGGACTTGATGATCTCTGGAGGTCCCTTCCAACCTCTAAAGTTGATTCTGTGATTCTGTATATATACCTTCTTTAGATGGCCTTGCCTCAGCAGGAGGGGTGGACTCAATCTTTGGAGGTCTCTTTCAACCCCTACCATTCTCTGATACTGTGACAGAGGAATAGGACTTACTTAAAATACAAGACTGTGCATCAAGCATTTTTCCACACACACATATGTGTGTGTGTGTGTGTGTATATATAGATATATATACATACACACACACACACACACGTGCATGTATAAATGCGTGCACACCCCATGGCTCAACTTCCCCTATTATTCTGCTACCTTCCAAGCAACGATGCAACTTCCTGAAACCCTTAGTGTTTTGAGTTGGAGCAGGAACCTCATATACTACCCCTGGCAAGTAAAGTACACCCAAAGTACTACACCATAATAGTTTTGGAATGAAGGGTAGAGCTATAATTCTGTGCAGGCATAAACACAACAAATTTCTTCTGCAGAATTTAGTTCTTCTTTCTATCAGGCTAGCATCTTTAGCATCAATCTGACTGCGTACAAAGATGCCAGCTCATCCCATCTCCTGGACAAGAAGAGCAGCTTCCTGAAGGCCAGCAAAAGAGTCCCAAGCCTCCAGAACAAGAAACACACAAATGGCACTGTTATGGAAATACACTTAAAATGGTATTTTAAAAGACTGCTGTGCTTGGCTTTAAAAAACATAAGAAACTCCATTAAAGGAGGCTTCTACCTTATAAACGTAGATGCTATTCTCAGAACAACTGTACACCTTTCATTTTTTGGATTCCCATCATAAAACACGTCACGGACAACTTTTGAGTCAGATGTGACACACGTTCCAGCCCTTGTTGTTGGTATTCCTAGGTGAAACATAGCCTCGCTGCACAGGAACTCCCGTATGCTTGAGCGCAGGACCTTCCGACCATCGGCTTGTCTGGAACAAGAAGACACAGACAATTTTCAGGCTATAAAGGTGGGAACTCTCATTTCTCTCTTAGTAGTGGAGAAAAAAAAAATGAGCCTAGAAGTGACATGCTCTGTCCTTGGTCACACAACGAAGTAGTGGCGTATCTGAGAAAAAAAAAAAAGGACCTTCGAACTTCTGTTGAAGTTCAATTAAACAGACGGACAAAACACACTTCAATGACCATATAATGGAAGAAAATAAACCTCTTAGCTACACATACCCCTTCTAATTATTAACTCTGCTGTTACTATTGATGCAAGAGTGTCTTTCAAAATGCTGAAAACATTTTTTTGACAAGTATAGCTTTTTTGTAGTAAGTCACTGATTTTCTCTTCATAAAATAGCTAGTGTTATACTTCCTGAAAAATGGTGTTATTTTTGATCTTTCTGGATAAGTAATCTAGAAATGAGATGTTAAATATGATCACGCATGGCAGATGTGTTTAAAAAAAACCACCACCAATGACCAGAAAATTGCAAATTGGCTTATTTAATAGATAGTAAGTAAAAGGAGCAGGCACAGGTGGTCCTCAGCCCACACTTCCAACACTTCAGAAGCCTTTGGCAAGTAGGACAGCTGCTCAGGTCTGACCTACAATGGTACCACTGTTTCTAAGACTTTCACCGTGATTTCCTTAAAGAAGGCACCACATCTATAAAACTACGGTGCTACTGAGCTTGTGCACACCTGGAACAGAAAATATAGGAAGTATGTAGGAAAAATGGGGCCTGAAAGATATAAAGCAGTGCAGGCTGAACTGACCAACAAAGACATCCATCCCTTGCAGGGATTTGGTCAGTATGCCAGTCTGGGGGCTTTTCCATCATTCCCTCCTACAGTTAGGAAGGGTGGAGGAAAGGCACTGCTGGCAGCAGGTAAAAAGACCAGAAACACAAACATTTTAAATACCATTTTTGCCACGGGATGATATGGCAGTCTAGTGGCTACTACAAAGTGCTGTCTCAACTTTCATCACAGTTTGCATCCTCCTAAAAAGGGGGAAAAAAACCTCAGAGGAGCATAACCAGGGACATAAGCAACGCCCACTTGAAGGAGATGCAATCAGTCTTTTATCTTCCGGAGAAAAATGTTGCCACCTTCCGATTTGGCGTTTAAGCACTACACTTGCATCAGCGAAGGTAAAAAAACATAACTCCAAAACCACAAGGACTTAAAATGATGACCTCTGCCTCAGGGAACAACCCACTGCACAGGACCAGCTGTGAAAGCACCTCGCTAATGCAATCAGCAGGCAGAGAAGCCAGGGCTGAGCAGCTGAGCAGCTGGATTCGTGCGGGGACACCGGGGTAACCGCTCCTCCAAAACCGAGCGTCACCGGGCTATTCCGTCAACCCCACGGCCTCGCTCCCACCCTGGGCTGGGCCGGGACAGGCCGCCCCGCGGGGCCTTACCGGGAGAAGGGGGTGAGGCCGGCTCCTTTCAGCTGGATCTCCCACCGTTCGCCCTGAGGGCTCAACACCTCGCCCAGGTACATGGCAGCACCGTCGCCCAGCTGCCCCGCGAAGCTGCCGAACTGGTGGCCGCAGTAACAGTGGGCAGCCGGCTCGGAGCCCGCTAGCAACCGGTTCCCGCTGAAGTACAGCGCCGCCTCGGCCTCCGCCGCCGCCTCCTGATCGGCCGCTGGCGCCTTCAGCCCCAGCAGCGCCAGGGCCGGCAGCGACATGGCCACCAGCCGAGGGTTCTGCAGTGGGCTAGGCTGTACCCGGGAGAAGCAGGCGCCGGGTACGGCCCGCGGCCCGCTGTCCTCTGAGGTGTCCACAGGCAGCGAGCGCAGCGCCAGGTTGTCGAAGCGCAGCGAGTCTAGCCAGCCCCCGCCGCCTGCCTGCGCGCCACCCTCGGGGCCGTCTGGCCGTGCCGAGAGCCGCATGGCAGCACCCAGGTGCCCGAGACGACCCGGGCCCGCCAGTGTCGCCGCTGGCCGCAGCAGCGAAGGGAAGCAGCAGCCACGACGCAGGGCCGCGGCCATCCGCCTGCCTGAGGGGCGGGGCAGCAACAGCCTGGTACCGCCCCTGGGCGCCCTGCCCGCCACCCGTCGAGGGGCGGGGCCGCAGCTGACTTGGCTCTTGCGGGACTTTGGGCCGGGCCGCGGTGGAGTGGCACATGGCGAGGGACCGGCACCGGGACTGCGCGGGGTGGTGGTGGTGGGGGGGTCGATATAAAAACTGGCTTCGAGGGCTGGCGGCCTCAGCCTGCCCAGAGGCGTCGAGAGGGGTAACCGGCTGGAGCCGCCACCAGCTCGCGGGGGAACGCAGGAGGGGCGCGGCGTGTGCGGTGCTGCTTTGCCGGTGTTCTGGTGTCGCGACCGCTGTCCAGGGAACGGTCCTTTTGCCTCAGCTGCCTCTTGGGCATAACGTCTGAAGAGGGAGAGCCCTCTTCAGGGGCCGAGAGATTGCCCGAGGCTATCCTGGCCCGGTGTTCGCCGCGAGCTAGCTGGGGTGAAGATGTCCTGGCTAACGAGGGGAGGGAAATCAAAGGAGAAAGAGCTGGAAAGCTCCTCGATCCCGGAGGAGAGGGGCCTGCTGGTCCAGGCCATGCTAGAGCACGGTGGGGACCCGTGGGACTATAAAGTGGTTGAACAGGACCCCACGCTGAAAGCTGCGGAAAGGCACTGGCTGAATTACGTGTCCATCTACCATCCCAAGGGGGAGAAGAAGTGCTCGGCCTTGCAGTGGCTGCTGTTCGATCTGGCCCGGGTCTTGCAGGCAGCGGTCGAGGAGAAGGATCAGTGTATCCAGAGCCTGCAAAACAATCTGCAGGTGGCTCGCAACGAAGTCCTGGCGCTGCGGTGCGACAGTTCGCTGCTGAGCGAGCAGGCCGAGCAACTGCGCAAGCTGAGAGACGAGCTGAGGGCTGCGGCGGCCGAGAACGCCCTGCTGAAGAGGAAAGTGCAGTGCTTGGGCACCCTGCTGTCCCTGGGGAAGGGTCTGGATCAGAGGAAGGTGGCGGCTCTCAGTAAGGCAGACTGGGACCCGGAGATGTGGGACGGAGACAGCTGGAATTTAGAGACACAGGAAGAGTCATCGTTGCCAGGGGCCGTTGCCGCGAGTGCCAGGAAAGCAAAGCCAGCGGAGGGAGACAGAGTCCGAGGAGCGGAGGATATGTCCAGGAAAGCGAAAGTTTGGAAGAAGCAGGAGAAGGGATGGCCGCTGTGGGTAAACCGAATGTGGACCTTGGAACAGTGCACTTCCTTCACGCATGAGGCGGCAAAGCAGGTGGTGACCACCATCGGGCTGCCCTGGCCCAAGGTAGGGGCGATTATTAGAGCCCTTCCTGCCGAGGAGATGTTGGGGGGAGAGATCTTGAGGCTGGTGATCAAAAATTTGGGAGAGTATGAGCCTCTCAAAGATAACACAGAGGGAGCACCCTGGAGAGATGTCCAGGAGGCATCAGCCTACGTGTGTGGGAATGTCTTACTAAGGGTGTTAAAGCAGAGGGAGAAACCAGTGACCCCTGACTTTGACATATTTGGGGTGAATGTGGAGCAGGGGGACGTGGTGGTGCTGGCCTGCCGTGCTCCTGAGATGCACAAGGAGTTTTTCATCAGCCTGGGATCTACTTTGATTGGCCGTCCTCTCGGTGAATGCATGGCTACCTTGGAGAACATGGGAACCCTGATGGGACCTGAGGGGAAAGGGATGGTGAAGGAGGATGAGATGGGGGCAAAGTGGAGGAAGTACATTCCTAGAGGGACAATTTGGAGATACTTGATCAGCCAGGGGGTCAATGAAGGAGAGCTAGATAGTCAGCCCACCAGAGTTTTACTTGCCAAAATGAAAAAAATTCTTAAGGAAAAAGGGCTGAAGCAAGAGGAGATCTGGGAAAAACTGAAGCAAATGAGTTTATCAACTCCTCCCCCTATCTCAAAGAGAAAGCTATATCCACCCGTAGAGGACCTTAAAGATTAGGAGCCCAATCCTCTTGTGTCAGTGGGGTTAACCTCCACCACACTGACCTGGTATGCAGGGGGAAGGGTCTGTGTGTCAAGTTGAAGGGAGAGTGAGAAGGTAATTGCTATGGGAGCAGGGACAATGTAATAAGATTATCAAGGGCTTCCATTTCTGGCTAAATCTGTCTGAATATTGGCAGTGGGAAGGAGGTAAAAGAGGGGAAAAGTAGAAGCCCAGTTGTGGGTAAGGGACGATAAACTGGATGGGTTGATAATGCTGGTAAAGGGAAGGGGTGGAGGGGGAAGGCAAATATTTTAGGTACTAATTTCCTGTCTCAGTTCAAGGTAGATCTGTCAAAGGGGAAACTGCATTGTGCTGCTGCCTCAAAGTGAAGTGTTTGCAGGAGTTCCCAAGTCAGTGAAGTGCCAGTCTAAATAAGAAAAACAGAAACAGGAGTAGGAGGTGATTCCAGCCAGAGACTCCCTGTCCCAGTACTGATATAGTGCTAAAGCACAGAAGGGTCCTGAGGAGTCATAGACTCATTAAAGTTGAAAAAGACCTCCAAGAGCATTCAGTACAACTGTTCACCTAACACTGTCAAGTCCACCACTAAACCATGTTCGTAAGCACTATGTCTACAAGTAGTGTATTCCACCACTTCCCTGGGCAGCCTGTTTCAATGCTTAACCACACTTTCAGCAAATAAAATTTTCCTAATGCCCAATCTAAATCTCCCCTCATACCACTTGAGGCTGTTTCCTATCATATTGTTACCTGGAAGAAGAGACTGGCCCCCACAAAGGATAAGAGGGTTAAGGGATCAAGGAAGGATAATAGACAGGAACTTAAAATTTGTGTTCACAATTTCTGTGAATGTGAAGTATGTGGATGGTGGAAATCCTTTGCGGCCTTGGCAGTTGGACTAGACAATCTTTACAGGTCCCTTCCAATGCAGATCAGACAATTCTGTGATTATAAATCCACAATCAGGTTATGCCTTTGACCACTGGGAGTGTATAACACTTAATATTGACAAATTGATTATGTGGGCCCCCTCAAGAGGCTGAAGGAGGATCTGTATCAATTTGTGTTTGTTGCCATTAACAGAACAGCAAGATGGACAAAAACAGTGACAGCGTGTGAGACTACTTCTACAACCACAGTTTGGTGTTTACACAAAGTATTGAATGGATGCAATCTTCCAATTATAACTCACTCAGATAAATACAGCCACTTGACAGATACACCAGAGCTTCCTGGCAAGGAAGCTAACTCACTTCCTACTATCAGTTAACTTGCATTTCCTACAACACACAGTTCATCCAGGGTAGTGGAGAGAGCTACTAGGTCACATCTNGTTGTGGCTGCTCCCTCCTGGCAGGTGTTCAAAGCTAGGTTGGAGGAGGCCTTGAGTGAGCTGTTCTAGTGGGAGGTGTCCCTGCCTATGGCAGGGGGTTGGAACTAGATGATCTTTGAGGTCCCTTCCAACTTTACCATTTTATGATTCTATGATCAAAGTGAGAGTTAATTGCCACAGAAAGAGAAGTAATCTGGAACACTTCCATTGGTGTACTGGGCCATGGGAACAGGTACAGCCACAGCTTTTATGAGCTGGTCTGTGACTCAACCCCACCCCACAGACATCTTCTAAGGCAATGTCAGTAAACAGCCATGTACCTCCAACAGTGATGCAAGCAAAGTTCAGTCAGCAGAGCACGTGGGCTCATGCTTCTCTCCAGCTTCACACAGCTGAGGAGCAGCATGCCAGTAAAAAACTATTTGAAAAATCAACTCCCACTGGGGAGTGAAGGGGATCCCACCCCAGGGATGAAGGGGAAGGCCCAGAGATAATTTGGGGTGATTGTGGCTTTTGGGTTGGGAAATACAGAACCAACTGGGAACAAAGAAGGGAGTTTCATGGGTAAATGAAATGGGGTCTGCTGCCAGGAAATCAAGGAGCATGTTTCTAACGTGTGTAAGTAAGATTGGTGTTCAGGGTCAGATGTGGCTATGGGACTGGTAATGTGTGGACCACAGAGAGCCTGAAAGAAAACTGTGTTCTTTGAGGTGCCCATCATTGTGTTAAGACAACATCAGGAACATTGTTAAAGCATTGCAGTGTGTTCTGCTGGCTTCTAGTTATAAGTCTGGATGTAGAACACCACCACTACTGTTAATACTTTTATTTTCTTCAGGAAAGATGTCAATTTTAATGAGACCTGGAGATGGTAGGAGTGACCATAAATGTTTGGCTTCCCAGTAAGAAACATTTGTTAGTAGTCCTTTCAAGATTAATGAACTTCACCTGTAAGAGAGGATGGAGCGGACACAAAAGGATGGAACTAATAAATAAGCTTACATCACAATATGGGTCAGCCATGTAAATTGCATGGGATGCAAATAGTACCTTTGCAACCAATGTAATGATAGAGGGATGTAGTTGTGTCACCTGATATGTTCTTAATTGTTCAGATGGTGCAGATTTAGTTTCAGCCACTCAGCCTATGTAAAACTAAAATAGCATCCGCAAGAATCCACAAACCCTGTATAACAGTATCCATATTAATCTTGTAAAATGGTGAAAGAGATGGAGAATTTATACGTTAGGCATGAACTATTTTAAAATGCATCCAGAGCGTGACCTGTCTGTACACAGGTTGTGCATCTCTTATGATCTCCATCCCCAGAGATACTCAAAAGCTATCTGGAGACAGCCCTGGGCAACTGGCTTTAGGTGACTGCTTCAGCCAGAGGTTGGACCAGATAGCCTCAAGAGGTCTTGTCTAACTTGTTCTTTGATTCCTTCGATGAAAATGACTTCAGACTGTTGTTTGATGCCTGATGCAATGAAAACTGAGGTAGCCAAACATAGCATGGGGTAAAAGCAACTGCCAAGTTGAAAAAACAAACTGAACAAAGCTATGAGGTAAAATGCAATAACATCTCTAGCTATTGTACACAAGCTCAGCTGTCAACTATTAAAATAGTGTTTTCAGATGAATTAGCTCTGCTCTTAGGGGTAGCACAACAAAGGGATTCTGTAGTACAAAGGATGTTTCACTAACTGCTGTTCCAAATGGAGATCTAAATGAAGTACATGGACTAGTTCTGTACAGTTGGCTGTGGACCACAGGAGTATATTGTCACATCAGTGGAGCAAGTCAGCATGGGAACACTGGTGGTGTTTGGTAACAATGCACGCTGTGTATGCAGTATCTCTCCTCTAATGGGAGAGTGGGAGGATAACTTGACCTCTGTGGCTCCAAGAGAAGACCAAAGATGTGGCATTACAACTCTTGGTGGTGTACATTCATTTGTTCTCAAAAGCAGACTGAGGGACTAATGACATGTGGGAGCTGAGAGGCCTTACTGGAATGAGGTGTTCAGACAACATGACAGCGTACAAAAGAGAGGCAGGAAAACATCAGACAAGTTGCAAGCCTGAGGACCACCTTGGTGAATATGAAGCTTCCAGAGACTGAAACTGTGAACTGTGAACAGCATTGGTGTGACATATCCATGTGTTGGTTTCTAAAAGCTATTACTGTGCAGCATTTAATACTTTTAATCCTGTACTTGTTATTAGATATGATAGAAGTCATGTTGTTCTTTATTCTTCTTTGTATGTTTTGCTTTGTTTCGGGAGTGTGCTCATGTGCCTGGTTTAGTATATTATGTCCGTTGCTAGCCTAACAGTTTTGGTGGCTTCCAGCTGGGAGGGATTTAGCTTACATGCACTCAAGAGTGGTCTGAATGTCCTTGGAGGAGGCCAGGCAGACCAGGGGGTGGCTTGTGAGCAAGAGGTCCTGCTGGAGCACACAGCAGCGCTGGCAGAAGGGTGACAAACAAGTGCCTCTGCATGTAAACTGCCAGATAAGGTCCTGCTAGCGCTTGGCCAGCTTGTGCAGGGATCAAGGCTAACAAGCAATAGTTGCAGCAATGACCACAGGAGGTAATTCTGTGATTCTCTGTAACTTAAACCAAACAGGACAGCCATGAGGAAGTCATGGAGAGCCAAGATGCCCTGGGCAGGGTATCCCTGGCAGGAACACCACAGAAAGCTGCGACTGCCTGGGTAATTGGCATCAGAAATACCACAGTTAAGTGCCACTATTGCAAAGTCAGGACCAATGGGGAGGAAGTCATCCAGGGCAGGTTGTTTATATGGAAGGAAGAGAGCAGATGGCAAAAAGGTGGACCCTGATGCTGAGGGTTGGCCATGCATAAAACTCATTAGAACTGAGATCAAGAGCACATAGCACCACAGCTGCACCTTACACTGTGCATAAATACATAACTTCGTCAGTGATCTGGTACTTTGGTCATTATTTTTCTAGTTTAATCATAGCATGTTCACCGGCTAATAAAGTGTGCCTCACTTATGTCTTGGGTTACTGGTACTAGGAAGGAAGCCACGCCTCAGCACAGGCATAGGGTTGTGGTTCACACTGTGGGAATGCTGCTGCCACAAGCCTTTCTCTTACAGGCTTAGGCATGTAGGACAAGATGTGACCACCACATCTCAGGAACACCAGTATTGGCCTGCCTGTGCAGTCAGAGAGGCAGAAATCCATGTGTATAGTGGGCCAGGGAGGAACTGGTGATAGCTTTGATGACTTTGATCAAGGCTTTGATCAAGGCTTTGATCAAGGCTTTGTGTTCCTCAACCCAGTCCGGCCCACATGAAAGAGCAATACCAAGAGTCCAGCAGGGTGGTCACAGTAGATGTAGTTTGGCCTAAGAAGCCAAATGAGTTTTCAGCTACCTTGTAAGAGCGTCTGTTGCATTGAGGGACTGCTAACAATATGTTTAAGCTGCTAGCAGAATGAGAGGAAAGATCTGAAGTTGGGTGTTCCATGATGGGCATATCCAGTCAATCTCTAAAATATGACAAATGAAGCTGTCTACCCTGATTTCATTAACGGTTTTCAAACTACATTTCCTATAAAAGAGTAAAATTAAGGTATAATGAGGACATCCATCTCTAGGACTACAATTCTGTACTTTCCACAAAGTACACCAGAAGCAACATAATCATGCTTTTGGGGAGACACTTCATTTTTTAAAGTGACAGTTAATATGTTATTGGCAATTCAGCAAGAATCTGCCTCTCAAGCATTAAATATAATCATGGAAAGAAGTGGCCATATACTACGAGTAAGGAGTTATTCAGGATGCTCCTATTTTATGCCCTTTCAGTTCAGGTACCACAGTGGTGAGTCAAAACCCAAACTTTTCCCAGGTGTGCACACTTACCTTCTTTTCTGAAGAACTGCCTCAGGGCAGTTAAAACCAGACATAGCAGGAAAACCATCTGCAGTCAGTAGATCACACTGAATTATTACTATTAACTCATTTTCTAGCTCAATCAACTCAGCTCCAAAGAACTTGGGCTGTAATCACAAAGCGAGAGACAACATGGGAATGGAAGCAGGGAGGGAGATGCAAGGAGGTGGTGATAAGGTGCTCACTGGCAGGTGGTCACACCTGGAAACTTGCTGCACCAACTGGAAGATAAAGCACTGAGTCGTCCTGCCAGCCTTGGCCACACACAGGTCTGGGGACTGTACAGATTTTCCTGCTGGCCCTGATGATGCCAGGTGCATAGTTCAGTCCGTGCAGACACATGATGCACTAGTAACCACCATGCTTATATCAAAAATCACTCTCACAAACAGAGCAAAATGATTTAATCATCTCTGTATTCAAAAGCAGGGACATTTTACACTGAAGGAAGAGTCACTGAGCTGGAAGGAGACGCAACTGAAAAAAAAAAAGTGTAACAGAGCTGAGTCTTGCTTTTATTTTTTAAGTGTGATAGGACATCAGCAGCAACTATCTTGTACGAGGCAAGTGTGAAAGTCACAGCATACATCTTTTCCCTGGTCAAACACACACTGCTGGAGCTTTCCTGTACAGTACTAAATGAACCAATATTAAAACATCAAACAGGCAAAGGAAGTGTTCCCTCAGCCACCCCCAGCAGAGCTACCGGACAGGGAGCAAGTGCTACGTGTCAGAATCCAAGGGCAAGGTCTTGCAATGGAAAAGAGCACACATGACCTCCTTTCCACTCTTTTCCCTATGGGAAGTGAGGGTAAAGGGTATCCCCATCTTTCCAGCTGCCACCTCCCCAGAGTACAGAAAGCTGTCCTACCAAGGACTGCAGCATGCAGAAGTGGCATCAGAGATGTTAATTAGACAGCCTCCCACCCAGCCTCTTCAGCTGGGACCTGCTGAATAGCTCTTTCAGCCCCCTCACATACAAACAAACACAAAAGATCTGCTGCTGTGAGGATATGCCATGCTTCTATTTTTTCCCCTGACTGCATGGTAGACTGATTTCAGCTTTGTATCCTTAGAGCCACTTGTGTCCTGTGGTTGATGTCTTCCATACACATTTCCACAGCCATCTGAAAGGGCTCACTGAAGTCTGTCGGTCAGGGCTAGAAAAGACCATTCTCCTGCAAATACTTAAAAAATCCCAAACTTGCAATGAAATTCAGTCTTAAAACACTCAAGTCTGAAATTAAAGTTTATTTCCATTTTAGAAAGAAACAGGAAAATATGTACATGAGTATCTTAAGAGTTACACAAGTGACAGTGTGTTGTTTCCTTTCCACCCACAGTTCCCGCTATTGCTTGGCACTTTGAGATAACTTGACACACTTCTCAGTGCCTTTTAGATGTTTTACAATACACACAAGACAAACAGTTTTCAGTAGAAATCCGGGTAGTATTAATCCACCTCAAAAATATTTTTGATTCAGTATTCAGTATAGAAAAGACATCAGAAACGTGACCTAGGCCAGCAGCGCGCATGGAATGCTGGTGAAGAACACAGTCTGAAAGCAGGCAGCTGCCTTCCATATGTGCAGGTGGGCAAACTGAGGCTGCCTCACTGAGCAGTGCTTGACATGTCATCTGCCAGTCCCATCAAGAGTATTTGACTACAATAGGCCAAATTTTTCTTCCACTTAAATGGCTTACCCAGCACTTCTTTGCAGATGCAGCTCCATGTGCAGCCAAAAAGAGAACTTTGCCTCACCAAGGAAAACAGGACTGCATTTTGCTTCACACACGAACAATCAAAAAGTACGTACACTTTGTCAACTGGTGACCCAATCAGCAGACTGTTTAGCTGGTATATTATCTGTATGTACTCACTTTTGGTATGAATAGGCATTGCTTTTATTACTAGCTTTTTTTTTCCCCAAAAGTAATGGTTATATTGATTTACCTGGCTCAATTTGAAAATAAACTCTTTGCCACTAATTCAACACATTTTTACTTAAAGGCTTTGTAATTCTCCTGTAGAGGACAGCACTGTAAGCACAAGTGGCTGTGCCTGATGTTAGGCTTGTGTTTGAGCCCTTTGCTGGACTGGGACTAAGGCCTTCAACTCCTTGCACAACTAAGCACTGGAGAGACATTAAAAGAAAAGCAACAACAGCAGAAGTCCACTCACCATGCCTAACTCTGGACTCCGGATTTAGGTACTCAGGTTGAGAAGTCAGTCTCCCTGCTTGTACAGTAGAGCAGGGAAACTCATTCTCTCCTCTCTCAAATGATTACATATGGTGGAGAAACTGGTTTCCATACCTCAGCATTACACTCAGAAGCCCCTGCAGCAGGAGGTACTGACTCCAATTGACATCTTACTCAGAAAAATGTGTTACACAGTGCAATTCTAATATACTAGATCTAGCCAACCAGTGTTTGTTCTCAATAAAAATACATGCTTTCGACGGAAATGGTGGTTAAAATATTTTATTTTTTTATATCATAGAACATATGGTTGTTTAAATCACTTTAAAGGCACACGTTGTTAAAAATACTTCAAATTTACATCACATGTACAAATGCATAAAACAGATGTACATGTCACCAAAAAAATACAATATGGCTTTGTAAGGTTTGAGGCGGGGCTGGGACAATTCAACATGTTTAAACTTTACAGGATGCTCTTAACACTGAAAGGACTGACTGAAATGGAAAAGAATGGACCTAAACCATTGATTATGCTACATAAACAGTACAAGACATTGAATATACAACATTGAGCATTCGTGTATGGATTCATAGGATTGTTAGTTTTGCAAATTCATCAGGCTTTCCAGTGCCACTGAGTGAACAGTGCAAGCATATGGACCTGCCAGTTTGCAACAGGGGGAAGAGAAATTGCAAATTCTGTCCACAAACAGGCTCCTTGAAGAATCTGCTGATATGCTTTGTAAAAAAAAAAAAAAGAGTGAAACAATAGACTTAAGGTATTAATTGAATAACTGAATAATGAACAGACAACTTAAATGGTAATCACTTCTGCCTAAAAAAGCGTAAAATATTAAGTCTGCAAGAATGCTCCATGACAATCATTTAGCATTAGTCCCACCCAAGTTTAAGGCTCATATCTAAAATTTACCTTAGATTTGTTTTCATTTGTGTAAAATTACCTGAGCACAGATATCAAAGATCTACAGAGCTTTAAAAATATCTGCAGATATCTTAAAAATCTGTAGATAACTTAAAGCAAAACATCGATATATTGAATTCTACCAGCTAAAAATTCTCAAAAAAAACCCCCCAAAATCCAAACAATATTTTGGTAGGTCAGTAAAGCCAGGAGCAGAACAAGCTTAAGCTTTTGCTTTCATTTTTTAAAAATGTGCATAAAATACAACAGAATTATTGAAACAGGACTGCTTAATTGTAAACAACACGTGAAACCTAAAAAAAGAAAAATAATTTAAAAAAAATAATCAATCAGGAATCAAAATTCAGGCAGTCACTAGTCTTCTACAAATTGTTTACAAGTGCTGCTTTTCCTCTTGTCAGAGACAGCTGGTGGTTTCTAAGCACTGGTAGATGGAAAATAAAAGGACCTGCCTCCATTGTATTCTGTATTATCATTTACACTTTGTGTCCAAGAAGTGCGAACTGCTGCCATTCTCATTTTTGAGGTTTTACTTCCTGCACAACTGCAAAGACCAGACTCTGAAAATCATCTAGCACCATCTTAAGATCTCTGCAGGATTGGGTTAGGTTTAAAGATAAAACATGCACTTACGCAATTTTCTGCACTAGGACTCACAAAATTTTTGAAGTGCAAGGCAGAAAGCAACAGGTTGCATGGACAGACCAGCTTCCAGCAAGGTCAATACCATCACAGAGAGGAGCATTAGACCCTTAATTTCCTTTGAAAACCTTGAAAAAGAAAATACTGCACAGAAGATACATATACATACTTCCAGCAAACAAAGACTGTGTGGGGTGATTTCCAGTGCAAGGCTTTGGAAATACACCCTACTAACAAAAACAACACAAAACACAATATCACCTCTTTTTCCTCCTGCCTCACACAATGGTTCCTATCTTTCATTCCCAAAAGAAATTAATACAGATAAAAACTTCACTTTAAGTTATGAGCAACTGTATATCAGCCTGAGAAGCAAATACATCAAGTTAAAACTGATATGCCAATTACAGTTCTCTGTATTGTTGAACCAGGACTAGCTGATTGCAGTGGGCGCTTTACAATCATTGACAATTCTGTATACAGGGCACAAAAAAAAGCCAATTAAATATGAACCTAGGATTAAAGGGAAAAAAAAAAAAGAAAACAGATTGATGAGGGATGAAAGAAAATCACAGAAGTTTGAAGTACCTATAATTCTGTGTATAAATAGCAGGAAATCCAAGTAAAATGCTACAGCTAGTTTGGAAAATGAAATTGAACACTGCTTTTCTATTAAAAGAGGTTATGATATTAATTCACTGAGAAATTATATTGATAAATAAAGTATTTTTGTGTATTAAAAATGAGGGGCAAAACTTCTTTGTCCTAATAATGAATGGTCTGAGAAACAAAAGTAAATGGTACAGTAGTTCTAGTCTCTTAAATTTACAATACTGAATCCAGCAGGATTTGGCTAAATAATACAGTTTAAATAAGCTAATCTAAAGGAACAGACTGTCTTGTAAACATCTGACAAAAACCACATTGCATTCTGATGGTGTGGCTATACCTTCTCTATGCAGGAGAAAGTTCAACTGGTGGTGGTAACAAGGGATGCAATCTAAAGGCAACATTCCTGTTCTTCAGTAAGGCTTGTAAAAATTTGAGCAGTGTACGTATGACAGCCTGTACAATTCTGAAATTTTTTGAAAGCTCAAGTTTAAAAAAAAGCCTAAATGTTTTCAGTATAAAAACACACATTGAGAAGACATCCTTCTAAGTTACGTGTAAAAGTGTCTGGCACCAGAAATGACCACTAGGTATTATTACACCTATGGAGAAAACAGAGAATTCACTCAAGACAAGTTTCCCTGAACTTTGGAGTAGATGCAGCCAATTGGGTTACTTCATATTGTTCTGTTCCTCTGGAAAAGAAGTTGTGAACACACACTCTTTTAGCTGTCTGTACTACATCATCAGTAATACAATATATTATATATACATTATGCATATATAATATATCTGCATACATTTCTTTTACCTCAATCTGGAATCACATGGCTTCATGCAACACACTTATCAGGAATCAAAGGTATTCATTAGAACATAGCTGGTGTAACTTTAGTATCAAATGTTTTATCATACAGTGATTCAGTGTTGCTCAGCATCAATCATCTCTCTGACTAGAACCCTCACCTCACCCTTCTTTCATTCCAGTTCTCACTTGTTGCCTCTACCACCCTTTTTCAGCCACCTTCTTCACAGTGCCTCCACTCGATGTTCAATGTTGAGACCTTATTTCTGTCAGCTTCTGAAGATAGCTCTGTGCTGCTGGCATTGAGAGGATAAACTGAACTGTCCTTTGACCTATTCGGTAGCAGCCATATCCCATCAGTCCAAAAACTGTTGCTTTTATGACAAATTTGAAAATCTTACTTGAAGCTGATGGAGGAGGCACGCTGAAGCAAAACATATAAAAGCAATGTTAACATCCACATAGCTGGAAAGAACAGGCATCTTCCAATCCAAACACAGATCTTTACTTCCCTTCCCCCTTACAGCGCAGGAAACATTCAGGTAACAGATACGACATGAACGAACAACACACTCTATCATGCTTAAGGATTGCAACCAAATTAAATAATAAAAGTAATTAAAAAAAAACCCCTTTCTACTTGTGTACAATGCCACTCTTAATGGCTATGGACCTTGGCTTTCCCACCACACTAACAAAATTACTAAGAGAACATCAAGATGTCTTGAAGAATACTAGAAGTTAACACTGTTTGACAAACTGTTTATGACATTACTATTGCACATCTCTGCCAAGTGCCACTATCTGAAAGGTTCTATCATCCTAAACTGCCACAGAGACACACAGAAGAAACATAGGACACAGCCTAAGATGCCTGTACCGTCAACCTGCTGTCATTCAGGGTGGTGGAGGGAAAGAGAGCTTAGATATTCTGGATAACACACATCAGGACCTGACCAGGTTTGCTCAGCCAGAAAGGTAAGTCTGTAGCTGGGCTGGCCTTTGTGCAGATTTGGAGGAGTGTTTCAGTAAGGCATAACCCAGGAATGCTAGGCTTACTAGTCTAAGTGCAGCTCCCAGCGTGAGCATGTTGAGGGCAAGTCTGCAGTGCTCTCAGCCTCTGCATCTCCACAGATGACAGTGCAGACAAAATCAGAGGCTTTGCACAAAGCTGTCTCCACTCTGGTAGGTTTTGCTGGCTTTGAGACCTTCGCAGAGCAATGTGGAAGTTTCTCCATTGGTCTTCCAAAACCAGGATGGCAGAGGACAACAGGCACAATGCCTGCCTTAAAGTAATCTTACTCAATTAGCATATGAAGAAAACTGTTAATATTACCCTCACATTAAAACTCTTTGAAAGCACAGCCACATGCACACATAGCCCTGCACCTTCACTAATAAGCTCTGTAGTACCGCATTTGGCCCTGCACTCACAGCATGCCTACACTGCAACTCAGATATTCCTCTCACAGGGGATGAAGAGGTCTTCACATCTCATTTCAAAGAAGTCAAAACTTCTCATTTATTTTTGCACAGCAGTGCAAACACAGGGTGCGAACTAGGTTAGGTGTGCTCAGATTAGTATAAACCAGACTAAGTTTAGATACAAGTGCTCAAACTAGGGCAAAGTTATTACTGGTAAGATTTTGCTTATTAAGGGAACATACAGGAAGAGTGTTTTAAAAGCATATACACTGAACGGATGGGATAGAGTCATCCCTTTACACCTTCTTACATGTTTTTCTGTTTGTTGTGTCTCAATTTTCATCCCTTCGTGCAATTAAAAAAAAATTAAAAATCAGGTCATAACAATTAAAAGCAGACCATGAGGTCTGCTGAGAGTTAAGTTAAATGCAGTAACTTAAGAAAGGGAAGTCCGAGAAAAGATCACTTTGCAACTTGTAAGATCTAACTAAATACCTGTAAAAATCTTTTAAAAACCCAAAACTTTTCACTTGAGATGTGACAACCACTAACACACAAAAAACCCTGTAATGCTGCTCAGCAGCTGCAGAGCAACAGCACAAGGAGTAAAAACTGTAACAATAAACAGAGGCTGTTACATGAACAATGTTTACCTCATTATTTCTTGGATGTTTAAGTCAGAGTTCCAGTTCTTTTCAATTCCAGGTACATGACCCATCCCAACAACACCAACTACAACAGCTGGGATGTATTTTCTAGGTTCAGCTGAAAAGTGATGAAGAGAAATAAACACATCAGCAAAGGAACTAATTTCAAGCTATAAATAAATACATAATGTGTGAAATTACAAAACTGATTTTTTTCAAGAGGTAAAAACTCTTACAACTAGACTTTAGAACTTTGTTATATACTAGAAGTTAATACTCATCTCACCTATGGGATCTTATGCTGAAAGTCTGAAAATAATAATTAAAGGGAAAAAAAAAACAAACAAAAAAACCCATAAAGTTTCCAGAGTTTTGGAAATGCTTGTTTCAGTAAACAGACCTGGCCAGGGCTCATAATCCAGCCACAGGGTAAGAGGCTCAGCAGATACAACCTAAACGAAATTCATTCATTCCCCGTGCTAGCCATGTTTATGCACTGCCTGTCTTTGCTGTCTTCTGAACAGAGAGCTTTCTCCACCATTTTGGACAGTGGCAGCTAGTACACATCCAAACTGTGACAAGACCTGGGCTAACAAGCAGGATGAACAGTTGGAAAATAGCACTTGAGATCACACCTGCCCCTGTTAGGTTTACTGTACAGACCTGGCCTCACCAAGTAACAGCAGAAGCACCATTCATGTACAGCAGCTAACCAGTCACTGTGCAACATCTGCTAGCTCTCACCTTCACCTCCCATCTACCATCCAATTCCACACCACAGTGGAAGGTAAAACGTTGTTCCTGAGTGTTTTGGATTCTTTCTCCCCCACTGAAAAAGTGTCATTATGTCACAAAAATAATTCACAGAAAACTTCTAGTAGCAATTAGGCTGCTTTCCTGTATGAAGAAAAGGATACTTAAATATAGTAAGTAAATATTAAATGTAATAAGTCCCACAGTCTTACTTTAAATATTCACACTTGACTGTTCCAGGAGAAAGCAAAAAGAAAAAAATTAAAAGAGTTTCCCCCAGAATGGGACAGAACTGTATTGAAAACACTAGAACTATTACACACCTTTTCAAAATTGTTTCTTTGGACTTGCCTTTTCTCAGTCTATTCTAGGGGCTGCTCTCAATCAGAGCTGCAGTTACAACAGTGGCAGAGCACAGCACCACAGCAGAACAGGTTGTCCACAGCACATCGCCTTCACTCCAACCTTCACCTGTATGTTCCTGTCTGCTGCTGGGCAGGATTCAAAGATGACACCAGCAAGGTTTAAAGCCCTGCCTCAATCTTAGTTCTGAAAAAAACTTCTACCCTGCTCTCAGAATGTTTTGCATGGAGTAAAGATAGAATGAAAAACTAAATGTCAATGTTTCATCTGCCAGCTGTTTGGAAAAGTTCATTCAGGCAAATAGTCAAAAGCCAGCAATAAATAAGATCTCATTTAGGAATACATCAGACCAGAAGTGTATCAGTCCTAAAAACAGTATTCGGAAATATCCCCTTACAATGTCCCTACAATAGGAAATGATTGGATAAAAAAGTGATGATGCCCTATTTCTGCTCATTTGAACTGTGGTGGTTTATATTTTGCTTATAAACCTTAAGTATATAATTTGCCTTTTCCACCTCCTTTTTCGTTTTGCCTTTCATAAGCATGAATGAATAGTAGAACAAACTATATGTATATAATATAAACTGCACAGCTTCTAAGCAAAACTCTTTGATACTGTCTCTCCTTAAATAAGAGGCTGAGACACATTACTAGTTGTCAGGCAGTCCCTCACATTCTTGTCTTTTTTTGGTCCAAACTTCTATTTTAAGTCCTTCATAATGCATATAAACCTCTTTCAGTTTCAAAGGCATTCACTAAAACAGTGATCCAGAGACTGAGCTTTTGAGAAAGTAGATTGAAAGCAGTAGATTCCTTTTGTGGCTCACAACCCAGCCAGGACCCAAAAAAACCCTAAATTTTCAGCCTGCACTTTGGATCAAGTAACTGAATGTGCCTGTGTTTCTTTCAGCCTTATCAACTGCACTTACAGGAAGCACTGTGTGTTTGGACAAACTTTACGAAGGCCACACTGAGATATTATTAGGCAAATGAGAGGCAAGAAAATAAGTGCAATTCCCCCACTATTTTTTAGTCACAAGACACCACCAGAGGTCTGCACAGAAGTGACTGCAAACAGTATCTTAAGACAGCAGAGGGAACCCATACCTCAGTATGTATATAGAGGAAGGGCATGCAGACCACATTTGGCAGAAAAATACTTTCAAAGGCCATAGAAAAGCAATCATTCTGTATGCCTGTGCCTTGCCGAAACACAGAGTCACACGTTTCATGATCATTGTGACATCAGGGTTCCTAGCAGCCCAAAATATGAAAACCACTGAAATTAGAGGTAATGAATCTAGCAAGAAATGTGTTCCTGAGCAGCAAGTGATGACAAAGAATTTGGCAAGATAAGACCGTAGAAGTGAGACAGATGACATAGGCCTAGACTGACCCATGCTGCACTGCAATCCCAGATGCCTTCCTTTATCAAAAATTGCCAGAGTAATTAGTATTTTCCAGTTTTAAATAGCACAATGAAGAAGAAGTTGTAATTTGGAGTGTACTGCTCTAGCTGGTTACAACAGAAGTATTCCTTTCTAATTTTTTAAGCGCTCTGATTTTATGTCACACGTGGCACACCAGACAGAACATCCCATGCTCCCTGAGGAACTGAAATTTGGATTGGTACACAAAGAACACCTTGCTGGTTATATATGCTTTAAAACAATTACTTTCTGAAGCTCGAGGTAGTTCAATTTGCTTTGCTGCTTGCTTCAGCATGTAGGTCAAGTAAATGTCTCGTTCTGAGACAATCGTTCGATGAAGATCAGGGAATTCTCCAATCATTTCTGCCATCATCTGCTCCAGTAAATCCTTCTGCTTGCATTTCTCCACATCATCTTTACTGAAAGAAAGGAGAGCTTCCTCAGTATTTGTTATGCTTTAAAAGCCCAATACAAACCAATGAATAAAAAACAATTCAGTATTACATATTATTCAGCAACCTACTCTACACTTCTCCTCCCCCAGTTCTTCTCTCCAAAAGCAAACAACCTCCATAAACCTGAAGAACTGGATACCTAACAATGCCTCTACAGTGAGGGAAAGAAGAGAGGTCACCTGCCTTTAGGCAGTGCAACTGGATTTTCACCCTTCCCAGTCTGAAAGCTGACAGATCAACAGAGAAAAAGCACTAGGTCTTCAAAGAAAATAGTTATCATGGTGTCCCACTTTCAGCATGTATTAATAAGCTTAGAAGAGGCAACACAGAGCATTCCTGAGACACAGAGAGGCTCTACTTAAGGCACAAAAAAAGCACACCATAAGGCACAGTTTGAGGAGATGGAAAGAGTTCTGCAGGTTCCTAGTGTCAACCACAGGTCTTCAGCAGAGAAGTCAAAGTTATAAATCAATTCCCTGAAGAGAAGAATAGGAAATTGGCAGGAAATAAATACAAACTGCAGGAGTAAAGATAATGATTTTTTTTTTATTTTTTCATAGGTGCTGTTAATCTTCTGTTTGTATCTACAGAACCACACAATCATCTGTTTTTGCATCACTGTCTACTGAAGAATGATGCCAAACATGCTTTCTTTGGTTTTCAAGATCAAAAGGGTACTACAAATGGCAACAGGAATGACCAAAAAAAGAAATGCATTGCTCAGAATCACAGAATTATTGAGGCTAGAACAGATCTCTGAGATCGTCAAGTCCTTCCAACAAACCATAGAAAGGCTATCAGACTGACGCACATTTGATACTGAATTATGCCATTTTGTACAGAATCTCATTCTGACAGTTTGGTGTACAGTATCTCCCTCTTCTCAACAACTTCCAATTATAAACACCTTTCCTTTTCAAACCCCACTCACGTTATTTAATAAAAAAACACAACCACAAAACAGTTGTGTGACAACAACTGAGATATTATGTCCAAGCTTCATTGGGGGCTAGTGTGCATATACTGTAATTATCTTAATATTGCAGATGAAAACTGCAGTGTTCTTAGGATGGATAAAAGAATGCAGAGAAATAGATCCTTCAATGCCCCTCAAAAGTTTCATGCTGGTATCAGACTAGCAAAAATACTCCAAAGTTTCACTGCATCACTATAGGTAGGAAGACTGAACAATTCACTCCAAACAAACATACAGGATGCTTATTCATACCTGATTGGGTCAGATAAGAAGCAAAGGCCCCAGGCAAGCTTCACTTTTTGCCAGAAAGAAAGTGCAGCAATTGCTCTCTTAAATGTAACAGGGATGGGTCTGTCTCCAAGATGGAATTTACAGAAAGGTACTTTACTGGCCTGAAATAGAAGACAAATCACTAGTCAGTGTGGCATTGCATATTGCAGCACAGTACATCGTCATTAAGAGGATGCTTTAATGTTACACAAAGGTATCTTTAACAAGAGTACTTCAACATAAAAAAAAAAAAAAAAAAATTGTCTTTGCTGTAAATACAATTTCCAAAATACTACTTCATCAGCTGTAAGATGCAGTGTGCATTACAGTAAAAACACTAAACTGCAATGCCATCCTCTTCAGAAAGCTCCTACACCTACTTAAGTTGAACAGATGGGACTCAATGCCTGTCTAGGTTTGAATGAAATGAGTGTGCTTTAACCAAAAATTTGTCACAATCACTTGCTTATCAGTTTGTCATGGTAAAATATGTTCCAGGAGGAGTTTATGAAACAAGAACAGATACCAGATACCACATGACAGTGCAAGATGAGGTTTCACTGTAGGCTCAGACTGACAAATTTTGGCACACCACATAATTTCTAGAAAATTATTTCCTATGCACACTTGCCTGTTTAAGAATTTCAAATCACTTTAGAACAGGACAGAGATAATACATAGAAATTAATTTTTTTCTTTCCTACTTAAAATGGAAAACACTTAAGAATTTTCCCTCAGGTCTGGAATGCTCAGGAAAATAAGCCTTGAAATATTTTTAAGGATAAATACATCAAATTATTCCAGATTCTATAACAGCTCTGTTAATTCATATCTCCTTACCTAATTTACATAAAAATATCAAGGTACATTCTGCAAGATGGACACATGCAGTGAAAACAGTGTTTTGATATTCACAGACAAAAAAAAATACAAAACTCAAAGCCAAAAAAGTCCCAAAGAGTAACTGTGATACACAGCTGAGTTCATCCACTATTTACTTCCCAGTATATCACAGCTGTAAGTAGTACAAAAGGGAACATTAGAAGACCAGAGAGAATTAACAGACCAGTAAGAAATTTCACTTCCCCAAATAATCTTTCTAGAGGAATGTGTTAAGTGTCATTAGTGCTTTATCAAGATGGTTTTCACAGCTTGACAGCACCAACAGGGGGACCACAATCCACATCCAGAATTCAAATGCAATTCTTTAACAGGAACAAAATAAATTAGTCGTCATATGAAAACAGTATCAGGAAAACCACTTATTATTTGAAGCCTTTGTGGAATTGCTTTCATGGCACTTAAGGGTACAAACCTATATACTTTCAAGTACATTTTGAAGTCAAAGATGATAATACTTCACAGGCACAACTATGTCCAGTGTGCTCCTTTCTAGTCAATAACAAATAGTTTTATTTAGTTTGACTCTGGGAGCAAAAGGATAGTAATTTGACCTCAGAAAAAGACGTTTCGAGTTCGCACCTCTTTGAAAGCCTCCCTGAATTCTCCTCCTGGGGCCATTCCCAGCTGTTCTGTGATGTGAGCAGAGACTTTCAGAAGCAGCATTTGCATCAATCCAGACATGACTCCATTCTGGCAGAAGAGGGAAAGAAACAAACAAAACAAACCAAACAAAAAAATCAAGAAGCTGTGGGAATTTCTCAGAAGAATACACTGCACTCATGAAAAAAAAGCCATGTTTATCACCATAGTGGAGAAACAGCACCGAGGCTACCTCTTTTATTTCAGTTTGTGTTGTGATGCATTTCTAGAATTCCGGTTTAGGTTAACAGGCACAGAGAGAATCTAGTGTTGCACAACAAATTGCTTGCATGACCTCAGCATGCAAGACCTTAGAAGAGCCCTCACAGTCCCCATATCATCATATTCCAGTGTTTAAAGAGTGGATAGACTGAGGCTTCCTTTTTACAAAGTATTGCCTGGCAAAGACAAGGGCGGTGCAAGTTACTCCTGGGGATATTCCAATTGGACACAAGAGGAACATTTTTAGTAAGAAGGTCAATCAGCCACTGGAATAATCTCCCAGGAAGTGGTGGATTCCCCACATTGGACATTTTTAAGATTCAGCTGGAGAGGGTGCTAGGCCACCTTGTCTAGATCATGCTTTTGTCAAGCAAGGTTGGGTCAGATGATCTTTGAGTTCCTTTCCAACCTAGTACTCTATGATTAATGACATAGGGAGAAGGATGCAGCACACAAGAGAAGGCAAATTACCAGTTTTATTAGTCCAATGTTCAATACTAGTCAGAGAGCAAGAAGAGTGACAGGGATTGAAGATGTGAGAAATGTAAGTGTGCTGCTGTACAATCTTCAGCTGACCCCTGCCTTGGAAACGAGATACTTAAACTATAAAATGTACAAAGAAATACCAAACAGAGATTAAACATATTAAATTCTCCTTTCCCAAGCTTCATGAGTAAGATATATTCTATTATGTTCTATTAGTCTACAATGTCTATTAGACATTGTGACTAGCATGAAGACAATGAAAAGGACAGGAAGAGAGAATACTCAAAGTATGACTGCCTGCTGTAATCTGTTATGGTAGCTGCCACAGGGCTTCTGAAGCAGATAAATCTTCCACTGGACTCAGCACAAAAATGGTTATACTACATATGGGAACACAGCCTAAGGAGGGTAGCCTGGGGCTACTCTTCAGCTGTATAACAAGTCACAGATACAATACTAACTAGAGAACTGTGGGCAGAAACAAACCATTTGTATTTTAGTTACCTGGACTTTTTTCCTTTTGAAATCCATAATTTCCATCATTACAGCCCCGTGTAAACACAACTTTGCCACCCAATGCCCATCTGAAACTAGTTTTCTTACTGCTGCAAATGGAGGACAGACTTCAAAGTGCCAGTGAAGGTAGCAAGTGACAGCAGCCCACTCTTCCACATTTGCATGCACTTTTCATCTACCAATTCACATTATATCTATTTTAGAATCATAGAATCAGCCAGGGTTGGAAGGGACCAAAAGGATCGTCTAGTTCCAACCCCTCCTGCCATGGGCAGGGACACCCTACCCTAGATCAGGCTGGCTAGAGCCTCATCCAGCCTGGCCTTAAACACCTCCCAGGATGGGGCCTCAACCACCTCCCCGGGCAACATATTCCAGGTTCTCACCACTCTCATGCTGAAGAACTTCCTCCTCACGTCCAATCTGAATCTCCCCACCTCCAGCTTTACTCCATTCCCCCTAGTCCTGTCATTACCTGAGATCCTAAAAAGTCCCTCCCCAGCTTTTTTGTAGGCCCCTTTCAGATACTGGAAGGCCACAATAAGGTCACCTGGGAGCCTCCTCTTCTCCAGACTGGACAGCCCCAACTCTTTCAGTCTGTCCTCATAGCAGAGCTCCTCCAGCCCTCTGAGCATCCTTGTGGCCCTTCTCTGGACACGCTCCAGCATGTCCACATCCCTCCTGTAATAGGGGCTCCAGAACTGGATGGAGTACTCCAGGTAGGGTATCACCAGAGTGGAGTGGAGGGGGAGAATCACCTCCCTTGACCTGCTGGCTGCACTTCTCCTGATGCAGCCCAGGATCTGGTTGGCTTTCTGGGCTGCAAGTGCACACTGCTGACTCATGTTGAGCTTCTCATCCACCAGCATCCCCAAGTCTCTCTCCTTAGGGCTGCTCTCAAGACAGTCACTGCCCAGCCTGTATTTGTGCTTGGGATTGCCTTGATCCAGATGCAGGACCTTGCACTTGGTCTTGTTGAACCTCATGAGGTTAGCTTGTGCCCACCTCTTCAGCCTGTCCAGGTCCCTCTGGATGGCATTAGTTTTATTTACTGGGACAATTCTCTACATTACCTAAATATGGAGGGCTATACTATGTGGTGCAAAACAAAAGCTTTTTCACTGGCCAGAAGCATTAAGAAAACCCTAACAATAAAATATATTCCTGTGTAGGTAACTTCAACCTAATGGAGCAGATTTAAATAGCAAGGCTAAGCTAAGATTTTGCTGCCACCAGCCCATTTTCTCTTCTGTGCCAGGACAAGGTTTCTCAACTCCTTTGTCAGAACCAGTTAGAACAGTTAGACAACTCCTTTGTCAGAACAGTTACACAGGGACATGATGCAGCTAAAATAGCAAGCTGTGTTCAGATTGCCTCACAGTCATGTTATGGATACAGAAGGGACAGTGGAAACAGGAAGCCATGAGAGAATACAAGGCAAAACCTGTCTTACTAGTTTGGTTTAAGTCAGCTGTTACCATGCATCTTCAAGCAATCTGCATTTGAGCCAGGTACCAATCTACAATGTTGCTTTGCTTAATGGATAGCAAAGAGGTAATTCCCTGCAAACAACCACTTTGAAGGACAAGGAGGGGCTGAAGGAAGGTTGTTTTAAACCTGTGACAGTTCCTTGATAAGCTGCAAATATCACCACCCTTTGCAAGCGTGTTACAGTTTCATACTAACACTCTGCTCAGTATCCTCAAAGAGAGCAAGAAAGAGGTTCCAGGAAACTATAGACCAGTCAGCCTCACCTCCATCCCTGCAGAAGTGAAGGAGTGGCTCATTCTGGAGGTTATCTTTAGGCATGTGGAAGAGAAGGTTATTACTAGTAGCCAGCATGGATTTAGCAAGAGGAAATCATGCTTGACTTATCTGATAGCACTCTATGATGTCATAACTGAAGGGGTGGATGCAGGGAGACCAGTGGATGTAGTCAACCTTGACCTTAGCAAGGCTTTTGACACTGTTTCCCACTGTTTGTGAGCAAGCTCAGGAAGTGTGGGACAGAAAAGCAGTGAGATGGGTTAAAAACTGGTTAAACAGAGTGCAAAGAGTGGTGATCAATGGTGCCAAGTCCAGCTGGAGACCTGTAACTAGTGGAGTCCTGCAAGAGTCAGTGCTGGGTCCAGTCCTGTTCAACATCTTCGTCAATAACATTGATGAGGGGATAGAGAGTCTGCTCAGCAAGTCTGCTGATGATACCAAGCTAGGAGGCTTGGCTAACACACCTGGACACTGTGTGGCCATTCAGCAAGACTTGGACAGGCTGGAGAGCTGGGCAAAGAGGAATCTTAACGAGGTTAGGATAAGTGCAGACTTCCTGGGAAGGAACAGTAAACTGCACTAGTACAGGTTAGGAGGTGATCTGCTAGAGAGCAGCCCTGTGGAGAAGGACGCGGGAATCCTGGTGGATGAGTTATCCATGTGCCCTTCTGGCCAAGAAGGCAAATGGTACCCTGGGGTGCATAAAAAACTGTGTCCAGCAGATTGAGGGAGGCTCTCCTCCCCCTCTACCCTGCCCTAGTGAGGCCCCACCTGGAATACTGCATCCAGTTCTGGGCTCTCCAGTTCAAGAGAGTCGTGGGTTGGGAACTAAAGAGTTAAAAAAAATCATTTAAGGACTAGAGGAGTTGTAAAATTGTTATTCATTCCTGCAATTCTGCTCTCTCTACACAGCTCACGGTGAGGCCAGCTCCTGCTCTTTTTCTCTCCCTCCTGCCTGCTGTCTCTGGCAGGAGCTACTTATCTGGGTAAACATGTAGGGAGTGGGCCTGGTTATGGCTGAAGAGGCCCTGTTTGAGCCCAACGGCAGGCAGAGGCACTGGGGGGAAGAAAAGGAGCATTGGGGATTGTAGATTGAGTTTTGGGTATGGGGAAGATTTAAGGGGGGTGCTACGAACTGCTGTATATTCCCTGTAATTTTTATATATATCTTTCTTTTCAAAGATAATTCTGTTTTTCTTTCCAATTCATCTGAGAGAGGCTCATTCTGTTGGCTCTTTAAAAACCAAAACTGACAGGGATCTACTTGAGAGAGTCCAAAGGGGAGGTACAAGGATGATTAAGGGACTGGAGCACTGCCGTATGAGGAAAAGCTGAGAGACCTGGGGCTTTTTAGTCTGGAGAGAAGAAGACTGAGAGGGGATCCAATAAATATATATAAAGGTTGGGTGTCACAAAGGGACAGCCTCTTCTTACTTGCAGCTTGTTATAGGACAAGGGGCAATAGATGTAAAACTGCGTAACAGGAAGTTCTATCTCAACGTGAGGAAGAACTACTTTACTGTAAGGGTCACAGAGCACTGGAACAGGCTCCCCAGAGAGGCTGTGGAGTCTCCTTCTCTGAAAGCTTCCAAGACCTGTCTGGATGCCTTCCTGTGTGACATGCACTAGACTATATGGTCCTGCTCTGGCAGGGGGGTTGGACTTGAAGATCTCCGTTAAGTCCTTTCCAACCTCTAACATCCTGTAACCCAACTTCAGATCAATGAAATACAATTTTACTGCTTAGGATTTGTACAAGTGATTATAAAAGACACATATTTCTTTTCCAAATTTGATGCTAAAGGATAGAAGTCACAAACAGTTGCAATTTCTGGTCTAACTTTTGGGTCTGAATGCATATTCCAATGACAGAGGACAAGTGAAGCATGACTAAGCAACTTTTAAACAGAGAAGATAGTTGCCTTTTCTGGTTTTCCCTATATGACCTATGCTGCTACTGAATCAAAGAGGAAAGGCTAGGAGGTTTGTTATGTATTTGGGTTGTGGGTTTTTTTTGTTGTGTTTTGGGGTTTTAAAAATACTTTTGTTGTTGTTTTTGTGGCATTGTTTTTTTGTTAATGTTGTTTGTTTGTTCATTTGGGTTTGAGGGTTTGTTTGGGTTTTGATTTGAGACTACAAACTAGGAACTATTATTCAAAAAGGTGCAACATCCGCATTTTACTATTTGCACTGTCCCTGGTGACAAAGGAGACTGAGCTGTAACAATAGGCAGAATTTTTGCATTACTCTCTGGCTTTGGAGTCAATACAGTTGTTTCCTACTGTCTGCATGTAAGAGCGCTTTAAGTCCCGGTAGGAAGTGCTAATTACAAAGTCACTAACATTAATTTACATTACAGAAAAAAAAAAACCCAAACTGTTCTGTTCCTCTTAATAGAGAAACACGGCAAGATCTGTTTCATTTAGCTCTGCTATTTAAAAAAAGAAAAAGGCTTCTGTGATTGTAGAATAGGTCAGACGAGCCTAGCTATGCTGCTCTGGTTGTTGTGAACATGCATCCTTTCCACTACATGCATCAGAACTAGACACTGTACCTAAGAGACAGATGCAGCAATTCATGCAGTATGCAAACATTTTGCAACGTTCTTTCCTTTGACAGGACATAAACAAAGAAAAGAGGAAAGACCGTATTGCCTAACTCTGTGAGTCAGAAAGCCTGCACTGAGACATTATATGCACACACAAGTAGACCAGCCTCTAGCCACTGCGGTTAAGCGTGAATGCAGATTACATTCTTATGAGGGGAACAACACTGGAAAATCCCCAATTACATCAATAAAACAATTCCAATATATAATTACCACACAACCAAAATAACCTATTAATCCGCTTATTCAACTGCACACTGGAAACTGTTCTTATTCCTGGCCATATACTGCCATTCTAATCAAATGTCCTGTCATATTTAAGTCAACTTTGTGCTGTTTCGCTGTGTCTAGCTTAAAATTATTTAAATACAAACCAGCCTGACAAAACTCAAAAAATACAGCATACACCCCACATACCAAAACTGACAGAGCAGTTACAATTTGATCAAATTCCACACTTTTAAAAAACTCCCTCAAGGCCTACTGTCAATTAGAAACTACTCAAAAAAAGTGTTATGAGAATTTAAAAAACAGAGCAACACACTAGGATGAAGAAGGAATGCTGCAGCTAAACAGATCATGACAGACTATATAAAAATTAAGTGTTTCATAAGTAGCTGTGATACAGATTTCAATAGTAATAACAGTATCTTAGGAAAGCACTACAATGACAAAGTTAGACTTGTGTCCTGCAAATGGAGCAACTATTAAAACGATTCCTGCTGAGGCCAACAACTGCCCAAGCAATATTGTTGTGGAACAGAATGACTCAATACTTTGACTGAAATAAAGTTTGCCACTGTAATAGTATTCCCACTTAGGTGAACAATATTATGCTTCCAGCTGGTGGGAACACTGGCTTTGGTTGCAACTTGACAAGCTGCTCTTAACAGAAACTTTTGCATTCTCACTGTGGGAATAATACCTGCTTTATAGCTTGTTGAAGTTTTTCCAGATTTATTTCTTTGGCTTCTTTTAGTAACGTCTTTTCATCCATTTTTAACATGGAAACTCTGTACTGGCATAGTTCCACCACAACTACATCAGGCTGCACTTCTTGTATTGTCTGAAAAAGATCATTTACAGCAGTTTAGGAAAGACTAAACAGAAATGCAGCCAACATCAATACTTTCATGAAAAAAGTGACTTAGTAAAAGCACATTCCAGCAATCACTTTCAATTAAAAGAACCAAGAAAAAGTAAATAATGCTTCTCTAAATAGCTATGTATTGAGAAAAACATTGAGGAAAAAGACAATGAAATGCTTTAGTTACTGGATATTTTGGAACAGCAAGACTGAGAACACACATTTTTCTGGGAAGAGGTGAGAAAAACGTGATGTTTAAGCTCTTCACATTTCACAAAGTTCCTTCAAATGTACTCTGCAGTCATTTGCAGTCTGAGTCGGAATAAGCTTTTAAGAATCGTGGTTGATAGTTCTTGCACAAGATTCCTCCATCTCAAGCTCCTAGAATAAAGCATCTCTAAGCTGAAGACTTTGGATAAAGTACAGTATGAAATAGTTTCTGATTTCACCAGAGCTTTGGAGCTATTTCCATCTTGAGAATGAAATCAAGTTTCGGGAGGCATGGTTTTACAGCTCAGAATTATACACCCTGGGTGTAAACAAGCTGTAAACTGCAGTTTCTGTTCTAGGTTTTCCATCTTAGCACATCCTCATCACAGTGAGTATACAATAACCAGAGTATGTGCTGTTGGTGTAACGTGATACTGTCATTGTGACAGGCAGTGTAATCTTCATTAGCAAGACTTCGACTTGTAACACTGCCATTGTATCTGTACTGGCTGTTTAAGGACAAATAAAAATATTTAATATGGGATAGCAATGTATTCTATCAAAAAATTAAGTTACTATGCCTACCTCATCTAATCCCACAGGGCTGTTAGCCCTCTAACAGCCAACGAGAGAGAGTCTGGAGGTTACAGAAGAGAACCAAGTCAGGAAGACAGACTTCATTTTACCTAATGGTAAGTTGAGAAAATTCTAAATATGCTGCTGAAGGGCTTCCACTTAATATTTACCTTCACTACATCCTTTTTGCTGCTGTCACTGAAGTGGGCTGTTCCAACCACATATACTTTAGAACCATCCTCAGTGCTGAGCTCAGTCACAGTGCTTGGTAAAGCAGGCTCTTTCTGTCTCTTCTTCATCTTCATCTCCAGAAGAATTTTAAATGCATCTGCATCAGCTATAATGTAAAGAAAAATAGAAAAGAACACATGACTATAAATTGCAGGTAAGTAAAACAGAAAATAAAAATGTTACCACTAAACATCAGAGTAGAGCTAAAAGGCCATTGACTTATCACTGTAATCTTACATTCAATTCTGAGGCTACATCATTGAGAGTGCCACCACTGGAGAGGCTGCCTCCAAGCATAGGTCTCAGTCCAGGTTTCTTACCCTGTGGACACTGGGACAGGTTGTCCACGCAGTTCAGTAAGGGAAAGAGAGAAGCTGTGTGGCAGGCGAGGTGGACAGAGAAGCAAAGAATACTTAGAAAAGGTATACACTAAATTTAAAGGGGAAAAATGAAATAGCATGTTTTAAATTCTAAACCAAAAGCATCCTTTTGGGGATTTTATCCATATAAACCATATCAACACATGTACAGTGGTGTGAGTACCCTGGTAAAGTCACCTACACAAACTGGCACATATAGGACACCTACAGTACCAATCGTACCCTTTTCTGTGGTTAACACATTAGGGATAGTATACAATTGAAAATTAAACCTTAGGAGGTATTCAGGTCAGGAAACCAAACACTCCTTTTCTAGTTTCAACAACAAACTATTTAAGACTAAACAGTACAACATGAGTTTAGCCTATCTATGTTAAACTTGCCATGGAAAATTGGAAGGTCTGTCAGCTCCATCACAGTTGCTTGTTAAATGCCAGAAAGCCTCATTAACTGAGATAGAGAAGCTTCAGTTTTACATCAATAGAAAAAAAGGTAACTTTGAATTACGTCATCTTTAATTTGTAATGTATCTTAAGAAAAAAAGAAAAAAGGATCAAGCAGGAAAGCAGAGTTTTGTTTCCAACCAACTCTCTTTCTTTGGCAAGCTGCTGCACAAGTTAGCAGAGGTCTCAAGTGGTCCAGAAGCCTGGAATAGGATCATAATCCCAGGAAAGAAAAAATAGGTTAGTGAACAGTTTGCAGGCAGGATGTCAAAGATGCAGATAAATTACAGCCTCCTACCATACATTTATTTGTTTCACCAATCTGGTTGAACTGCGTGGCTCTGGCCCCAGATCTGTCCCACAAATACTTATCTTCAGATTTTATGTAAAAAAAAACCAAAAAAACCACAAAATCCCCCAAAAAGCCACCCTCCAACATTCTTCTTAGTTAAGATTTTAGCAGCATACTACTTCATGATCAATACCCAAGAATGTAAGACCACGTTGCTGCCAAAACAGACGGTGTGCTAAGGTGGGAAGGTGGGGTGGGGAAAACACGACTGTAAAAGGAAGAAAAGGAGGTCAGGCTGTTGCATTTTCGCAGTGTCTCAGTCACACAATCATAAAAGCAGCCACAGTACATGAGCCAGAATCTACTTAAGCAAATATCCTGCTTCCCACAGTGGTAGCAGTGGGTATGTAATGAAGAATATAAGAAATGGGGAAGTGTGAATCATACCTTCCCCAAATACTCTCACAGTCTAGGGTCATTTATAGCACAGATACCCCATTTTAAAGTAGTTTCTATGTATTCCCCAAATACTCTTAAAGAATTTAATGTCTTAATTTTTCAAGCCTTCACCTCATACCTATACCCAGAACTGATCTGAATAATGTTTCATGTGAAGAAAAACTGCTGCAACACTGCAGTAGCATATGTTATCACTTAAGGGCATAATCAAGTTAAACATTCTCAGGAGTGGCTATAGTTCTTATTAAACCAACTTCTCTATCTGGAGAAAAAAGCAACACAAAAAATTTAATTTTCTTTTAGATCTGAATGTTTTTCCCATAGCTTTAGTCAAGGCTCTGTTTGCTCTCCAGATTGTTATTTCTGAAATTTGTGATCTCTAGGGATTATTCAGCAACTTCAACATTACGATACTGTTGCTCTTACCCACTAATTTGCCCTAAGGTGGTTCAGAGCCTATTATTTGCCACAAGGCACAACCTGAATGCTCCTGTTGTTCTAAATGAGCATCATATACATTAACATCACAATTACATAAAAATAAATGCCACGTAAATGCTAAGAAGTGTTCCTTTCTCAGATGGAGAAAGAAAGGTAGGGACTGATATTCCTCCCAGTCTTCACAAGACAAGTCTCCCAGCTTCCATTTCTGCATGCCGTAGCTTTGGCTTTCATATCAAACGACTATCATGCTAGTGCAGGCAAAGTATTCCATTTGAGACAACTGATTCAAAAACACAACACTGGATGCCAGAAAAGCAAAGCAAATCCTTGTACATCTCTGGCTTAGAGAGCAATGACTGGGCTTAAAACAATAGCCAGGAAGATCTATTAAATCAAAAACCATTTACTATTTTTTGAAAGCATGAGGACAGCCAACTGAAAATTGACAATTTGGTTTATGCAACTGGGCTCTTCTACAAATCAAGAATAGTTTAATCAGATGTGACCTCATTCACATTTCCCTTTGTGCTAACAGCCACATTCTTATCAGGTAAGGAAAAAGCATGGACTTTTAGCTTAATATACTTCCAACATGATATACCCGCCCCAGTCAAACCAGAAACATACAGATATTCTGCGATACACTTGATGTTTCCTTTGGGCCATCTTCTGGTGCATCAGAGGAGGACATTGGATCTGCAGCAGCCTGCGTGAAACAAATTCAAAAGGAGGTTGGGAATTGTAATGAAATGTTTTAATGCCTCTTTCCCCTTGAGAGCTTTCTCAATTTGAACCTACATATAATATTCAAACAAGTAAATAATTTAAAAGCAATGTCAACAGTTCGAAATATCTGTGGTTTTAGTATTGTTTTTTTTCCTAGTTGGATAAGAATGAGAAAGAACATGTTAAAAACTATCTTATCTTAACTTACTTAAAAGGTAATATCTATACCTTACATGGAATTAAAAAAAAAAATTTGATTCTAGTATAAAAACCATACATTTATTTCTAACACTAGCATTTTCTGTGTTGGAAACTAAACTACACATTGATTATAATAAATATCATTGCCATTTATTAGATGGTGCATTTGACTCAACTACCAGTCAGCATTAGTCTGTCAGAAGTCATTGCTCACAAGAATATACACATCCATTCTAGAAGACTGCATTTAAGTATTTCATTCCCTCGAAATAAGTGTAGGGTAATTACACAATAAGCAAACACAAACTGATTAAGT
>WBNM01015953.1:161121-173800 GCA_013399055.1 Ramphastos sulfuratus | reverse complement strand
CAGCACTGGTCTCAGTATGGACCATGTGCTTTAACATAGTTTTTAGAAGGATCTGTTCCATAATCTTCCAGTCACCGAGGACTACACCTGACTGCCAGGACTTGTCAAATACCACAGAGAGTGGCTTTGCAACTACATCAGCCAATTCCTTTAGTACTCTGGGATGCATCTCATCAAGTCTCATAGATTTATGTATGTTTGAGTTACCAATATAATACATATTTATGTATAATACATTAAAAATAAGTCATACATAAAAAATATTGTCAGTTTAGAATTTACATTCCAAGGCCTATTTAAATAACTAAAATAATGTTAAATCCTGTTGTATTTTGCCTGGGACCTCTTCTTTGTCATAGTGTTCATGTACCTCATAAGCGATCTTGCTTGGGTTTACACAATCTGTGTTCATTGCTTCATTCACCCTTTATGTTCAGTGGATGTGTAAGAGTTAACAGAACAACAGTGTAGAGCAGAAGATGTACAAGCTGCAGATAGCCGTAAGAAATGAGAGAGAACCTGTAAATCTGGTGATTAAAGAGATTTAACCTTTTTTCACTGGGCTTCAACAGTAGGCTCATTTTAATCCTTGGCTGTTGCTGGAAGCTAATGTAATTCAGAACCCACTGATTTTAACGACATTGTGGAGATTGTGGGCAAAATGCTAATATTCCTTGTCCTTGTTGCTGTATTGAGAATCAGGCTGGATTGAATGTCATTATTCTTAGATTCAATTTTAGAACAGAAACAGAAGGAAATGGTTTTGTAAGTTGCAGCAATGCTTTCTTCATATGCACCTTGTGTTAAGAGAATTAAAGTAGCATTTGATATAACAAAACATATTAGGTGTTGCTCTGCCAAGATGTTAATGCAAAAAACAGCTAACAAACAAAATGAGATCTGGAAATTTTACATTGATTTTAGTTGTAAATTTGGTTTACATGCACATTTGCGATGAAGCAAAGTCAGCAGAAGACTGAACTATCACATAAATCTTTTACTAGCTGGAAAACACAAAGCATGTCAGTGGGGTTAATGTTGTGGCCTCTTGCCCCTTCCTACCTCCCATGAAGTGTGTTAAATGAAGATATTTTACTTGAGTTCTGGATTTAAAAAAAAAAAGAAAGAAAAAAAAAGAAAGAAGACTATAATTTTTGCATTAAGTATTTGGGCTAGTGTCTTTGGATAATAACATTGTATATAGGGGAGCTAGTTTAAAAAATAATTTGAGGAACAGTCCTGCATTTAATACCTTCTTTTTAAAGTGCAATAACTCTTGAAGGTAAAATGTTTTAAAGCATATTGATTTCTGGAGGGAAAAATAAACAAAAGCCATTTTAATGGCTTTTTGAGGCATCCAGCCTTTGGAAGGTCTATTGAACAAGGACCTCTTTTCAACTACCTTTGTAATGGACGACAGCTGCTAATCTAAATTTATCAAGATATGAAACATTGATCATGACCCATGAAATGTTTTATCCAACTGAAAGTACTTTATATACACAGAATGGCTTTTATTTGTTCCTCAAAGGGACTATTTGTAGACTTTCTTAAAAGTCCTTGGGCTGATCATTGTGTTAGTAAAAGGGACTTGCAAGTAACGACTTATGTTTCTGCATTACTCAGTGACAGAAAGCAGAAAGCCCTGTTGCTTCCTGTGTTTGAAAACCTGATTTTTCAGAATATGCAAGAAGTTTTGTAAGAGCAAATCAAATAATGTTTTTATACTTTTGAAACAGCATTTAATGAATTACTAGCTTGTCAGTGAAAAGTTCACAGGCTGTGCCAGAGTTACTTCACTAACTTCCAGTGGTGAAATTCAGATCTAGTATGACTGTCATCCTAATTCTTTATTGCAGCAGGTTTAATCCTGACCATTTAGTTGGCCAAGCATGAACTTAGTATCATACCTCTTGTCTTTTGTTTTGAATTGAAGTACAGACAAGCTTTCTAAGATTTATCCGTCTAAATCTAACTCATAAACTTATGACTCTTATGTGCAGATAATGTTTAGGTTTTTTCACCTAAAATTGTGAGGAAATTAAGGAGATGGCGGGGGTGCTGGAGGTTACAACCCTTTCCCAACACTGACTACTGTTTGTTTTGTTGGGCTTTTTTTCTTGGAGCATTTCATAGAATTGTAGAACAGCTTGAGTTGGAAGAGGCCTTAAAGAACATCTAGCTCCAACCCTCCTGCCATGAGGCTTTCAGCAACCTTCCACTAGACCAGGTTGCTGAAAGCCTCATCCACCCAGGTCTTAAACACTTCCAGCAATGAGGCATCCACAACTTCTCTGAGCAGTGCATTCCAATGTCTCACCACCCTCACAGTAAAGAGCTTCTTCCTAATATCTATCTAAATCTATATCGCTGTAATTTAGAACCATTGTCCCTTGTCCTATCACCATATGACCTTACAAGAAGTTCCTCTCCAGCTTTCTTATAGGTCCTCTTCAGGTACTGGAAGGCCACTATAAGGTGTCCCCAGAACCTTCTCTTCTTCAGTTTGAACAGACCCAACTCCTTCAGCCTGTCCTCACAGGAGAGGTGATCCAGCCCTCCCCTGGACACTTTTGACCCTCTCCCACCAATCCATGTACTTCTTGTGTTAGGAGCTCCAGAGGTGGACACAGTACTCCAGGTGGGATCTTACAAGAACAGAGTAGAGAGGGAGAATCACTTCCCTTGACCTGACGGCCATGCATCTTTTGATGCAGCCCAGGATACAGTTAGCCTTCTGGACTGCCAGTGCACATTGCAAGTTCATGTCAGGTTCCTCATCAGTCAGCACCCACAAGTCCTACTCTGCAGGCCTGCTCTCAGTCCAGTCATCACCTAGCCTGTATTTGCACTTGAGATTGCCCTTTGCACTTTGCCTTTTTCAGCTTCATGAAGTTTCACCCCAAATATCTTCACCTCTAATTTTCTGCAGATACAACTCTTTAATTCTCCTCCGCAGAAGTAACTCAAAGACAAGGTGACCTCACCAGGAAGTTCTAATCTCACTAAAAATTTTGACTGAGCAAGATGTCAGGCTGGTCAGGATCCAAAGTCCTAACACTGTTTGCCTGTATCTGACTTCCAGAGGACCCAGAAGTTATTTTAGGTAACTGCAGAGATTGACTGAGTTTTGTCTCTGTGTGTGTGTATGTCTGAACATCTGGGTATATGCCGTCTTACGAAGAACTAGTTTTCATTTATTTGTTCACATTTCTGTAGATTTTTGCATGGGTAATTTTTTTTCCTGTGGGCTAATGATTTTCTGCTCTGTATAAATCATTTGTCAGAATCAACAGGAATATTAAATACCTCGGCTGTTCCTTCATGTCTGCTAAATGTTACCTTTCAGAGATGATTGACCATGTAGATAAGATAAAGTTGTAAACTGCTAAATGAGAAACCAGAAGAAAGTCTGTTTTGCTATTTGAAATGAGAGCAATTGCCACTCGGATATTGCTAGTTACTGGTGCAGTATTTATGTCTGCTTTTGAGCAAGAGTATAAAAGCAGTTGCCTTGATATATGTTTTCATTTATCCTCAGTTTCGATCTTATGATAATTGCTTCTTAAATTTCATGACCCATACCTTTGTAATGTGATGATCAGTCCTGCTACATGATGCACCTTCGTGAATAAAGCTACAGGAGCTCATCAAGAGGACAGGGATGGGCTGTGTCAGTATTGCTGTTCTCTGTGAGCACATGAACCTAATGCTTTGTGATATATGTAGGTGTTTTGGGATTTTAAGTCTGGGCATTATTGACCTCAAACCACTAAAGCCTTGATTCACCTAGGTCATCTAACTGTAATATCACCTCACATCTCAATCAAGTAAAACTAAATTGACATGGTTCACAGAAGCGATGGTTGTGTTCTCCCTAGTGCTCCCTGCCAGGCATTCGTGCTACTTCCCTTGAGCCAGCATTAATGTTTGTGAAGCTAGATGGTCAGTCAGCTCAAGGAATTGATCAGACTAGCTCTGATAAACAAACCTGAATGGAAAAAAAAGTAAAAAGCATAAATTAATTTTCAGTCAGATCAGCTTATCTCCTATTGACATAAGCTTTATGAGATAGCTTTGTTTCTTTATTAATAGAGTTGGGATTGTATTTTGTTATACGTTTGCTGGTAGAAAAATCACAGTGCATTAAAAACTGCAGATGCTATTTGCCTTTAACACACTTCTGTGAAGCAGAGGTAACTCAACTAGTTTAGGTCCAATGACCTAAAGCATGGATAAGTGTATCTTAGAAGATATATATGTGCGTAGAAACACAAGCATGCACATTCTAATGCTGTAAGAGTATGGAACAAGATTTATATTTAGTTTTAGATAAAATTCTGGGGTAAAACTTGGAGAAATACAAGGCTCTTCTTAGAAAACTAGGCTAGAAGAAACATAGAATAATCACCTGAAGATGCTGGCAAGTTTTGTAGGGCCTTCTCTGTCAGCATAACTTCAGCTTTTAGGGGATGCTCATTAATCATCATTTTTCTAGAACAGGTGGAAGCTATAGCCAAAAGCTGCAGATGGGAGGGGGGGAAAAAAAAAGTTTCTAGAAACAAAATAAAGCTTGAGGACTTACATCCATCCAAATATTTATCAATGACATTGCAACCCCAAGACTGTTCAGAGTTCCCATAAACAATCCCATATATTGAAAGAATTCAAACATCCTGTAAATCTACTTCTTTTTTGTGAGACAGTCCAGGGATACCAACTAGTTAAACTTTGAAGCCACTGCCTCCTGGTTGATTTCATCCAAGCAAATCAAGTAGAGTGGCAGCAATAGGGAAAGGGTCAGGGGACAGGGCGAGCTGAAATGTGTTAGGTAATCGCAACCTCCCTTCAGCCCCTTTTTCTAAACTAAGTAAAACCTCAGTGGGTGAAGAATAAAGCAATCACACCAAATCCATCAGATCCTGCAGATGTATCAGTGACACCTAGCTGTCAGCAGTATCGGAGACTGTTGATAACATTAACATGGACACCTGACCTTTGTCCACAGTTGATGGAAATCTTTGATCAAGGGTACAAGTGTTGTACTATACTGATTCATGTGTGAAATGGTAAAAAAACCTGAAATGGTAAAAAAGCCACCCAAAGAGGAAAACCCAACCACGTAGAGGTTGCCCTAAATATAATGCTACGCAAATGCGTTCAGTACAACTCACCTCAGGTTAGGGCACATTCTAAAGGAATTTAATTATTCATATTTTTGCATGAGCAGATTTTCCCAGAGAAAATTCAAATAAAGTTCAACTTTTAACTTTTAAAAAATATCCTGATAATATGTTAAACCACTTTTGAAATTCTTGATTCTTCTTATTTGCTATGTTCAAATCATATTTTCTAGTTTTAGTTCTTCAGTGTTTCATTAAATATTGAGTTCAGGCTTCCAGATTTTCTTCTTGATTTATATGGAAAACATTTCTCTCTTAAGTATGTATTGAAAAAATACATTATTGAACATGTTCTTTGAAAGTTAGTATTTTGATTACATCTGAAGAATATGTGTAATTTGATAGTGAAATGTGAAGCATCCAAGAAATTTTATTTGTCATATCTGATATAGGTAGTAGCAGCTGCAGGTGAGGTAAGCCTGGGTTTTTCAATAACAAACAGCTAAATGTTCTAAAATACACTTTTGCATGTTTAGCAAAAATTTTAACTTTTTAAAGGATCTAAAAATATATTTATATTATAGATATGTAATATTTTACTCCCCAACCCACAGTGAAACAAAGGAAACCACTGATACTCTGAGACTCTACAATTTGTAATGCATGATTTACTAGAATTAATTACTTGATTATCAAGCATAAAACATACCCATTTGCAGAACATTCTCAGTGTTTATCACAGTCAACTACTCACATTGTGAATTTAATCTTAAAATCATCACATTCCAGGCATTAAAATATCACTGCAAAATCATGAAAATAAACACGATGTTCCTTTGTATTTTATCATGAATTCCACAAGAGGGCAACATGTACCAGGCATTTAACTACAGCAAGATTACTATAACCCTTCCATTATTCAGCAGAGTTGGATGAAGTTCATGGATTTTGTATTTAGCATTCTTGTGTATTAATTTGAACGGTTATCTGAACTTTGCACAGGATTGTTTTTTATTAGCATCAATATTTTATATGGTACTGAACACGGGCATTGTAGTGTGTACTTACAGTTAATTACAATTAAGGCTTAATACATGTTCTGTTTAGCTCTTGGACTGTCTTAACACAATCATTGTTGTATTGGAAATTCCTTCATGGCTAATGGAGGCCTACAGTGTGTGTCAGAAGGTCACACATTAGCACAGCATATGCTAATTATTTGTGTTGGAGTAGGTTAATGACAACATTGGGATGTTTCTTGTAGGAAAAAGGAAACCAACACCATATTAAACAACTGAAGGATGTAATCTTTGCAGAATATGTAAAACCATGAAACTGTAAAGGTGGAAATGCAGTTATCATCTGAATAGTCCTCTTGAATTCCTCACTAGGGCAGGAGCTTGCATTTCAAACACTTACTGGATAGGATTTTTCCCTGCAAGTAATCACAGATAAGTGAATTACATTCTTAATAGAATAAGGGTGATCCAAACTGATCCAAAACAATTAAATCTGTCCTGAGAGACATTGACATCTGATCAATTGCTTTGACATGATATTCGTCTACAGAAAATCACATCTAAGGGCTGAGCATTTTTATTTCTCTACTTCCAAAGAATTAAGACGTTAAACTTCTCCATTTCTGGCCTGAAGATTTTATATAGTCTAACCTCTATTTTAGAGGAATTTATGCATTGATATTTCAGTGTCAAAATGGGCAGTACTGTTAGGTTATACAGTATGGTCATAAAAACCTGACCAATGCAATAGGATGCTAAAACTCTGGGAAATATTTTTTTTAATATGTGTGAAATACTTCATTTTTCACACACTTGTCTCCTCAGCCTGACTATGTGATGAGCAATTTTCTTGTAGCTTACAGAATGTCTAACACTATATATCAGTACTTTTGAGTAGAGATAGCCATCATTGCCTTCACAGAGCACTCAAATGGACTTCTTTATATTAGTCTCACAGAAATGGGCAAAACTTTGCTGGAAAAATTCATGCTACCTGTCCAAAGTCTCCAGAGACAGCCGATAAAGAGTATTTCATTTCATGTTTCATTTTGCTCTGAGTAATGCTTAATGGAACAAAAATAATAAACTGTGTAACATTCAGTGTGCTAGGAACTCACTGCTTTAAGTCAACCATGTGCTAAAACACCATATGCATGTGGAGAGTGAATAATACAATACAGACACGATTAACTGTAGTGTACCTGTTTTGCTGTATTTGTCTTTGATGTCCAGGATTCTTGAGGTAATTTTTCTTTTTCTATCTAAGTATTATTTTTTCCTTTGCCTTCTGAAGTAGTGCAAATTAGAGGCATTCAAGGTTGTCTCAAGTAGCTAATGCCTCCTTTTATAGTTTGGTGGCTTGGTCAGCAATTGTCTGGTTGTTTTCAGCAAAAATGGGAGTTCATCTATCCTTAGATCTTCCAGATGCACCTCAACTGAATAAAAGACTCCTCTGCTTGCATGTAATTTTCCATGTGAATAATTCTTGATGCTACTGCTTGTCCCATCGCTGTACATCAATAGGTTCTCAAACAAAACAAAAATCAGAAGTATAGTTTGCCTCTATGCTTTTATTAAGAACCCGGCTTAATTTCTTCAGTATTGTGTCTTTTGCTTCTATGGTAATTATCTTTTGTACAGTAATGGATTAACTCAATATGATCTTCATTTGTGTTTTCTCATTAAGATGTTCTTCCAGATGCAAAAGTTGTCCTGTGCTTCTAACAAAATCAGGTTAGCCTTATTTCATAGCTTTTACCACTGATGCCCCGATCACCTCTAAAAAATTTCTACCACCATGTTTAAAGTAAGGTGATGTGGGAAAACATCAAGTTTGGTTTGTTCTTACCTAGGAAGTTTCTGAAGTCAGGACGTGTATAATTTTAACCAAATAGAGAAAGTGTTTCTTGCAGTGTGTGTATAAGGCAGAGTTCGTTTCCTTTTTCCACACATTGTTCTTTATATTCCAAGTTCCACCTTGAATAAGCACTGAAATTAGGAACTCTCTCTCTTTGTTTGGTGTTGTGAAAGCTGCTTGTCAATGAAGTTGCTGGTCTTCCTAGGATAAGAAAGTGAAGGCAAATATCTGCTGATATTACTGATGCTACTGTTTACTCGCCATTGACAGACTGTCATGATATGTGGTTCATGAAGAAATATCTTGTAGTAAGTGGCTGGATGTGTTTCATGCCATGCTGTAGTCTTTAGTTCATACTAGGGGGGAGGGTGGAGCACTGCTCCTGTGTCCTGCAGTATGCACACAGCTCTCAGTGCATCACTCTAACCCTTTCAAGGTTATGAATAGCCTGCAATATATATTGCTGCACTAGAAAAGAATATGATCCTTTTATTTTTCTTATCTGAGAAACCTTTCCTGATGGCAGGTCAAGGGTGTCCCAAGAGTAATGCAATCTCCTCTGGAAATTTCAAAGAACACGATGATTATCTGCAATTGACTGAGGACATCTGTGCTGGCATACTGACACCCTGCCTAATTGATTATCCCAGATTTGCACAGCTACATTCAAAACCAGGGCCCCAGCTGAACAGATGCCATGGCTAACACCCCCTCACATTTCATCAAAAAGTTCCACAAGTGGTTTGTCGTCTGTCAAAGATGGGAAGATCTATCTATACTGATTGTGTTTTATCACATTTTTCTTTCTGTGTCTGAGAAAATCCTTATACAACACAAGCAAGTAACTCAGAGATATAAATAATTGGTTATTGATAATACCTGTGGCAAAACTGTCCTTGCCTCTGGCTATGAGGTGGCAATATTAAAATGCAGCTTTATCTTGTAACTTACAAGGTGTTGAGGGTTCTGAGAGCAGTGTCTGGAAAGGTCCCTTGGCCCTTCTCCCAGGGACTTTGTTTCTTAGGTCCTCGGGAAAAATCAAAATATTTGATAAAACTTAATATTAAGTGGTCATTTCTATGTTTTTCACTGCAATGGTCACTTTGACCTTGATTCTGCCTTCTAGTCTCTGCAGTTGACCACATGCACTGATTTTTATATAAACAGTTGAAGCAGAGTCTCATAGCCTTTAGTAAGACTTACTAAAGTCTAGCCCCTCTCTATTGCTGACAGATGTTTAACATCACTTTTGCCAGTACTGAAAATGCCATCAGTCCTTAATATAACATATGGGGTACTTTTCAACATATTTTCTGTAGTAATCTATCCAGCAGATTAAAATTGAGAGTGAGTGTGTATTGCAGCACATTTCTTAAAAGTTTGCTAGTACATAAGTGGGAAGTCCATCATAATAAATTTTCTGTCTTTAATTTCAGTAGCAGGACATGCTTTTATGAAAAGGAGCAGCACTTAATCAGTTGTAAGTTTATGATTCCTGCAGATACAGATCATGTAGTTAGGACCATTACAGAACATGTCTGTTAAAAGCGAATTGAAAACATAGAGTGAAAAATCGAATCACTTCTTCCCTGAGTTATCTAACACAGCTTTAATTTTGATGACTAAATAAAGGATTGGTCTACTTTTGGCTTGGCTAAATATCAGTTCTTCATCTGAAACTTTTCTGTGACCCCTTTAAATATGCTTTCTGTGAAACTGATTGGGTGGACATCCACAGCATAGCAGGAATTCTTATTTTGTACTTCACTACAGGCTAAATTGAGTTTTACAGGTGATCTTTGCTTAATATACTCTAACTTTCTGTCCTGATTATCAGAACTAGTAATGTCCTTCAGATGATACAACCCTCACCGTCTCAGTGTAGTCTGTAGTTAATAGAAAGTGAGATTTTGTGGATTATTTATGTATTTGCAGTCAGGCTACTGCAGTGTAGATTTGTTTGTTCATTGATCACAGCTTCTGAGCTCTCTGCACCTGTTTCTACCTGTAGATTGACTATATCATACTTGCTAAAAATCCATTGTGCTGCCTCCATTTTAGTAATGGGTAAGAGCTAAAAATGAAAAGGAAGTTTCAGTGGCCTTCTTTCCCTCACAGTAGAATATGCTGTGAGAGGAAGTCTGCCCACTTTGGATGTTTGGTTAGGTAATAAGCTTAGGTTGATCTACTTTAAAATCAGAAATTAGTGCACAGAAATGACCGCAATAGCAAAACAGAAGATTCTTACATTTCGTTTTTCTGCTTTGGACCAGATAAAATTGTAGTTTGGCAGACACGATCCCACATTTTCTCCTTATTGGTATCACAGGTAAATTGCTTTTGCAGTGTGTTTTCTAGAACACTTTCTATACTGAGAAATGCTTAGTTAATGGTTTAGTTCCAGGCACTTATTTTGGTTTAGGCTTTCTCATTGATTAGGAAATTTTTATGTTCAGCAATTACATTTGACATTGGCATGTGATGATTTAAAGGACCTTGGAGGAATAAGAATGGAAATTCCCTTCAAAGATGGCCCCTCGGGAACTTGTGACCTTCTTCAGTTGCATTGCAAGAGAATGGGAAGGAAACTCCCACTTGTAAAACAGAGAATAAAAAGTTAGAGCATGACTTTGTGCTAAGTCACTTTGGAAAATGCAGTAAATACTCTACTAGCCATTTTACTGCACTGCTTCTGCTCCAAAATGTCATCAAGCCACTTACATTACAAAAAGGTTGAAGTATTTTTGCCTAGAAAACAAGGATTTTTCTATGCTTACAGAATTAGCTGCTTGTAGCATTTCAGATGAAAATAATTTTTGTTCAGTTTTTAATTCCTGAATGTAGTTCTCCTCTACTTAAAGCCCCTACTTGTTGATTTCAATGCTGTAGAACATAGCAGCTAATGCCCCTACTCCAAAATCAGCTTGGTATTATCTCCAAGAAGTTCTTGTGGTCTGTTCTGGAATAATCAAACAAATAAATCAGATAATTTTATTTCCTTTTCAGTTCTTAATGCATTGAAATGTTTACAGAAATGGCTAACAACAGCTATAAGCTATAAGGTTTGAATTTTCCGCCATTTAGACTTTCAAGTGCAGGTCAGTGCATAGAGCATAAATATATTTCCCATTAAGTACACTGAAAATGTGATATGGTGTTTGGATACTATGGTAATGCCATAAAAATTGAGTAAACATGTAAGTCAAATTCCAAGGACAAATTTAGAGGAAAAGGTAAAGGAATGATCCAGCTGCTTTTTGCTGCTCTTACACAGCAATGCAGGGATAGACATAGCTTACCATGCTTAGGTGATTGGTGCAACCCAGGACAGAATGGGGCTGCCAGAGGATTCTTATAAACAGGCATTGTCCTCAGGGTAAAGGAGAAAAGATGTGAGCACACATGCAAAATAGATTGTATGCAAGGGTGAAAAATATGGTTTTATTTGCTGAATGCATGCAGATGACTGAAAAGAGGCAAAAGGGAGTAGGCTATCTCATCAATTTGCTTTAGCTGTCTTGTGCAGTGGTTAGGAGACAGTGATTGTTATTCAGTCTCCCAAAGGAATTCAGCTCATTTTAAGAGGGACAAAACTGTGCCATAAAATGGTTTATAAACAAATTTAAATAGTAGAAGATCTACCAGTAGCAGTTTTTAGTTTGCCTGTTGTTATAACATTCTTGATAACTGTTAAAAGTATTGTTACCTACCTTTGCTGGGTCTTCTGAGAAAGGTGACATAATAATTGAGTCTCTGTCAGTTTTCACTTACTGTTAAGAACCTATGAGTCCCCTCACAGAGCCAGTCTGAAAAACCTGAAACTACAAGTATCTGTTTTAAACTACAGTGTGGAGGAAAGGGGATTTCAGCTACAGTCAAAATATGTAATTCAGCTTCTGCATTTTTAGGAAGCTTCTGATACAAATTATGCAAAATTAATAATATTAATTTTGATATCCAGTCAAAGATTGTTATTAACTATGAAAATTGTTTATTAACATTAAATCTCACCAGAAAACTTATTTATAAGGTTCAAAATGCACGGTTTGAGAATGTATACACACAGGGAATAGGCAAAACTGGAACATTTTAAGAGGTAACTAGCAAATGCAAACATTATACTGGAAGAGAAGGTTCATGCAGCCAACATACTGCTTGTGTGCACAGGAAGGAGAGCAGGGGAACATGTCTGGGCAAGCCTATTTTGGCCTGCTTATGTCTATCATGACAGCTTCTTTCCTCAACCTGCTGGCCAGGGAATAGGAAGAAGGAAATGCTCTGTATGTGAGGGGCTGAATTAGTCGGGACAATTAACGAGGTAGGAATTATAAAATATGTAGTTATTTTTATTTCCAAGAAGTCCTGCCCACAAACTATATACAAACTACTTTAATTTGGGGTTTAATTCATTCAGGAGAATCTTCACAAGGATGCTTATAGGCAATGTAATAATTCAGGAGAATCAGAAAATTGGAAAAGGCTTAGCCACGAAATGGCTCTGCCCCAGTTATAAATAGGCAGCCTGGAGCCCTAGGGAAAGTCTGTTCTGCTCAGGGCGGTGGAGTAGAATTTAGCAATAGTCCCTGGGCTCCTTTGCAGCAGTGTTGGAACTGCTCAGTGTGTTCCCATGAATGGTGGCGATTTGCAGCAGAGGCAGGTCCTTCCTGCCCCACTCTTCT